>OX465289.1:17785000-18085000 GCA_949987695.1 Merzomyia westermanni
CTGGTATATTGCTGGTGCAAATGCGGACAATTGTCATCTCGTAGGACATCGCCGTGTTAAAACTGCCAGTTGCTAACAGTGTTGACAGAATTTTTTCAGCCATCCAGCTAGATTCGAGAAAAAAAAGCTAAAAAAAAACTTAAAAAAAAATTATTTAGGGCTAAAACACAGCTAAAAAAGGAAGTCATCTTTTCACATATATTTACTATATAAATTAGTTGCTATTTATATAAAAGGTACAACGAGTAAAATTGAAGTTACAGTAGTAGTAATGTGAGATAACATATGATAAATACGTTTTAAAATATGTCAATATCATAATTTTCTTCATCATACGGTGAATTAGCATAAATATTAGAATTGCTCATGAGTTGAATGTGATCTTTTCCCACAACGGGGGAAAAAGCTAAAAACAGCTAAAAAAAAAAGCTAGCAACTAAATTCCACGTTTTCCAGCTAAACGGCAAAAAAAAAAGCTAGATCTAGCTGGAAAACAGCTAAAATGGCAACACTGCATGACATAGTAAAACAGGTAATAGCATGGCGGCCATATTGAAAATTGCTGCTCCAAAACGTCAGAACAGCACAGCACATCTAAACAAACCGATTACAGCCGTGCCTGCCTCGCTCAAAAATATTATATCTGTACTGTATTGTTATCGAACGGCATTAGCTCTGACTGCCAATATAGAAGTAATAAATATATGCCTCTGACCTGTTTTTTTTACCTCAGTTTTCCTCTGAATAAAAAGTGTCCGGTTATCACACAGTCTAGGTATAAAAAAACGACCATATTATAATCGGTTATAAATTTTGTTTGTGATATAACAAGTGTTTCTTTTAGTGTTTACTTTAAAAAGCAATATCTTCAGAAAATCCAATGTTTGCTTTTGTTTTATAATAATAAATATCTATCAAACTTTGCACTAGCAAGCGTTACTCCAACACAATAAATATATCAAACGATCTACTGTACCTTTACCTGCGAAAAAAGCCAGCTCCAAACGCACCTATAAAAGACGCTAACAAATTTAAAATGACATACGAGTATATTGCAAGATCTTGTGTTGAAAGCTACAGGTGTATTTTATCACATTCTCTGTTGTGGTTTCTTCAAGAAAAATATTTTCAAAATGCAAAAACAGTTTCCCATGTAAGTAACTAAAAAGAGTCTTATGAAGTAGTGCAACGTGCATGCCTACATATATTTTCTCAGTTGACATTTTGCAAAATTATCTGGCTTACAACTTGAACTATCTGGCTCAAAACGATTAAAATTTTTTATCGGTCTCCGGATGACTACTAGCAGACGATGGCTATGGACTTCCTCTCTTAACATTTCTTTTGTTATTATTGGATGATAAAACAAATTATTGGTAATACAGTTCGTAAAGTGTATAGAAAACTACATCATAAAACTTGGAAGCACTGAAAATATCATTCGAAAACCCGTATGCGTAAAAAAAACACGTGACCTATTTGGACGGCATTATCTTCATTAAACTCTTTTCCTCACGGTGGATACCACAGTTAAACACCTATATTTTTATGTTTTAATCAAAACAGGGCCCTCTTACCGAAATCATTTAAAACGAGGGCCGTAAATAAGCAAGTTTTGAGAGTATTGTAAAAAAAATTGCAGTTATGAAAGTTTATTAAAAATCGCGAATTTCACAATCGTGGCAGTGTGTGCAAAAAATAAATATTGTGGTTTACTCTTGTTCAAAGTGAGTATTTTGTTTCTGCTTTAGTGAAATAAATGTCAAAACTTTTCAATAAATGAGACTTATTCAAAGTGGTTAGCAGCGGTAACCATTGTTCTGTAAGTAACTCAATTCTGCGAAGGTCACGGTGAAGTGCAAGGTGGAATAAATTTATGCATTTTAAGTAAATGGCCAAGAATAATATTCTAATAAGTGATAAAAATACCCTACATCAGGATTAGAAGAACTGCGTCTCAAGGATTTTAGACGCCATGTTTTTCAAGATATGCTGGCATAGCAACAATAAGAGAAAATTGTAGCAAAACTTGTTCGATTCTTCACCTAAATGTGCTTCTATCAAGAACGAGGTAGTACCTCCTCGGAGGTATCTCAATCAATACGACTTGCTGATGGCAACCATCAACCCATAAGAGGTACTTCAAAGCGATGCAGTGCATGTAGGACGAAAGATCTGCCTGTACGCTCAGTATGGAGCTTCATAATATTCAAGGTACCTCTTTGCTACAGAGAAGGAAAACAATGCTTTAATAATTACCATCGTGGCTTGTGTAGATGTATTTAATTGTTTTGAATAAAAAAAAAAACAAAAGACATGAACACTTATTTTCAAGTGGTTACCATAGCTAACCCCTTTATAACGGACCCCTCCCATGATATACAGGGTGTTTTTTTTACAGGTTTGTTTTTCGAATAGAGATAAAACTGGCATTTTGTGGTCAAATCTGGCAACTCTAATGTCATTTATGTTCAGTTTGGTTTGCCATTTCATCATGAACAGGTTGACAAAAGAACAACGCTTGCAAATCGTGCAAATTTATTTCGAAAATAATGGTTCA
This sequence comes from Merzomyia westermanni, assembly GCA_949987695.1. Taxonomy (NCBI): domain Eukaryota; kingdom Metazoa; phylum Arthropoda; class Insecta; order Diptera; family Tephritidae; genus Merzomyia; species Merzomyia westermanni. The sequence continues at coordinate 17,787,561 of OX465289.1, forward strand.
GTTCGCGAAGTTTACCGTGAGCTCCGTCCATTTTATGGTCGACATAATCGTCCATCAGAGCAATTAATTCGGTTAACCATGGATCGTTTTCGCACTACGTTTACTCTATGTGATAATACGCATCCGCAGAGACGTCGAACAGTGCGCACCGAAGAAACAATTGCCGCTGTAGAGCAAAGTGTTGAAGAGGACCCGAATGAATCGATTCGCCACCGTGCACAGCAATTGGAGCTTTGTCCATCAACTTTATGGAAGATTTTGCGCAAAGATCTTGGCTTGCGACCTTACAAGATCCAGCTTGTGCAAGAATTAAAGCCGCGAGACCATGCAGTGCGTCGTGATTTTGGTGTATGGGCCGAAAATGAGATTGATTTCGATGCTGATTTTCATCGCAAAATTTTGTTCAGTGATGAGGCTCATTTTTGGTTGAATGGCTACGTCAACAAGCAAAATTGCCGCATTTGGAGTGAAGAGAATCCACATGAGACCCTTGAAACGCCATTACATCCACAAAAACTGACTGTTTGGTGTGCTCTATGGGCTGGTGGAGTCATTGGGCCATACTTCTTCCGCAATAATGCTGGAGAGGCAGCTACCGTTAATGGAGACCGGTATAGAGCCATGATAACCGACTATTTTGTTCCCGAATTGGATGGCATGAATGTGGATGAGTTGTGGTTCCAACAAGACGGCGCTACATGCCACACAGCGCACGTCACAATCGATTTATTGAAGGAAACATTCGATGAGCGCATAATTTCGCGGAATGGACCTGTCAATTGGCCACCAAGGTCGTGTGATTTGACACCATTGGATTATTTTCTTTGGGGATATGTGAAGTCGCTCGTCTACACCAACAAACCAGAAACGTTAGGGGAATTGGAAGCCAACATTCGTGGCGTTATTGCCGACATACGGCCCCATATGCTCGAAAAAGTGGTTGAAAATTGGACCTGTAGAATTGGCTTTATTCGAGCCAGCCGCGGCGGCCACATGCCCGAAATCATATTTAAACATTAATGGCATAAAATTATCCTTCCAATAAAGCCAAATTGATGGACCTTAAAACGATTTTCTTGTGTTTTATTTCAATTCGAAGTTCTATACCCCTAAAAAAACACCCTGTATAACAAAAAATTGCACCTATATTTAGATTTGCCCCTATTCACAAGATTATATTGGAACTTGTGTTTCTAGCTTTACTACTCTCTTTGGTTATAGTATACACCGGCGTCGGCGCGTCTGTCCAATTTCATTTTGAGCGAGAGTTGCCCTATCCTATACTGAACTGTACCAAAATCTTAAAAAAAATACCAATTTATTTTCAACATATCTCGCGCGTTTTATTGCAAACAATAGTTCAAAATTAAAATTTTTACTCCATTATAAAAATGAGGTTCAAAAATACCCCCTCTTCATTCAATCAAACTGTAGAAGTTTTTTTTGTAAAATTCCATAATTAAAATGAGATTTAAGGTATTCATGGCCTCTATTTATGGTCGGGTATTTAGATGCATCCTAAAATCCTGAAAAACATAAGTGTTTATAATAAAATGTAAATTTTTACTGTTCATAAAACTTCAATATTAAAACTGGATTCCAAATCAGCCATGGCCGCCTTATAATTCAAAATTTCAGACCAAAAAGAAAGCAGAGTCAAAATAGGAAGGTGCGTCGGTGAGTCGGAATTGCTAAATTGAAGTTGTAATTTTCTCCCGGTAAATGGATTACAAAAAGCACTGCCTGTATACTAAAAACCAAAAAATTACAATATGGCAATCATGCCTAACCGGTGGACCTCAATGAGCACATTGAGTTAAAGTAGCCATTATATATATTATAAGTCTAACTATGTTGTTGGTATATGTCCATCAAATCCAAGTTTGTTTATTGAAATGTTGACCGAATCTGAAAGGAGTGGTGGCTCTGATGGCGGAATTTCAAATAGGGACACGATATCGAATGCAAAGTATCGATGCTCATTTGAAGTATCGCTGTACAAGTATCTGGTATCCGATAGTATGGAAACAAAAAGACTCGATACTCAAAGTATCGATTCTAAATTTACACATAAATAAGCAGTTCAATCATGGAAAGGCAAAATTGAAAGTTTTGTCTTACTCTGGAATTCTAGGTATCCTAACATTGAAAATAATAATTTATATGTACATACATATTTATTTAGATCATATAATGCTTATTTATAATCAATAAGATTACACATATTGATATGTACCTAAAGTTTCAGTTAACAATGGCTTAGATCTAAATACACTATACCTGCGTTCTGGTAGTTTTTCGCCATGTTCACCAATTTCGGTTTTAGTGAAAATTTGTAAAATGATTTTTTCCAAATATATAGTATAAAATTGAATACGAAAAATGTAAATTATGTTTTCAGAATTCGCGAAATGTCGACGAATTTTCGTAAACATTTTCAGGGTTTTTTCAGAATTTTTAGATTTATTTGGAGTGTGCAGTTTGGAGCCCATTCAATTTAGTACAGTAAAAAACGTGTCTTTTCATTGCGATTTTTTTTTTCGCAGTAGAAATTCAAAACGAAATAAGTACATGGTCTAAAAAGAATGATCATCGATCAACAGAAACTCTTAGATACTTTCCTTCGATTCCGCCACAAGTTAGAAAGGGGCAACCAACAGAGCAGTGTCTTTGTTCTAATAGTTTTTTCCTTAGTCAATTGCCACATTTTTCTATAAATTCGATACGATACCGTGATGTAAATACTCGATGCCAGAAAGTAGCGCTACAAAAGTCTCGAGTACAAAATATCGGTATCGAAGGGCGATAGTATCGATATGGTATCGTATCATATCGAAATTCGTGTCCCTACTTTCAAACATTCCTAAGGACTGTTTTTGCCATTAATGACGGTCTTTAATGGACGGATATTTTTCGTTTAGTTTGAACCGATTTTTATGCAAGCGGCCCCAAATTACTCAACTATATATAATTAATTTCAGTAACAAAAATTTCTCAAATATTTCTGCCTCTAGGCAGTGCAGGAAAAAATATGAACAGAGGATTTAAAACTTTAACTAATTTAAGGTGGTCGAATTTCGGCCACGGGATGTACTAGTACCTATTAAGATCGAAGCAAAATTAGTTGATCAGGTATAGTCAAGAGTGTAAGTGTGTTATGTATGTGAGTAAAATAGATTTATTGAATTCAATTTATTAAAAATGTTTTATATATATTTTGTTTGTTAACTTTTAGTCCTGAAGATGACTTTAGATTGAAGTCGAAATATCGATCAAGATAAATAAACATGTCAAAAGGAAAAAAGTTTAGTTAGTTTCATTTGACCATTGGCCTTGAGCTCGTTAATATAAATAATAAAAATATTTGAAGGCCGTAAACAACAAAAAAAGCTGCTATATTTTTATTGAAATTTGATTCACTTGTTCAATATAGTGAAGTAGTATTTATTTAGTATTTTATTCATTATAATTAAAATGTTCGAAAGTGCATATTCTTATGAAAAGCATCTGTGCAAGAAACTTTTTTATTTTTATGAAATTGGAGTACAAACAACCTTATTTTTTTGTATAAAATATTACTTTTTTATATACATTTATATACTTTTGAACAAAAAAATGAATAAAACATGCAAAAAGATGACTTCCTTTTTTAGCAGTGTTTTAGCCCTAAATAATTTTTTTTTTTTTTCAAAGCTTTTTTATCTTTTGTTTTCGAATCTAGCTGGATTGCTGTATAAATTCTGGCAACACTGGTGCTAAGTAAAACTTCAAAACTATATTTTATATCCAGCTGTACTAATACACAGCTAAGAATTTTTTTAAATAAATAGAGAATAGATTGAGCCATGCCCGTCCGTTGAAATATTTTAATGGAATAGGCCACACAGGTTAATACCTAAAATGGCCGAAATCGGACTGTATCCACACTTTTTTTCGTTTACAAAACCTTTGGTAAAACCGTTTCAATTAAGAATTAATTGACATAGCTAAAATGTTAAAATTTGGTAACTTGTATTGGCTATACAATACAAAGTTTTGAAAATGGGTCGGGCATAGTGGTGTTCCGATACGAGTAACTACGGGTAATAATTGAGAACACTGCTCAAGTAACGAGTTTTTTTGCAATCGATTACCTCGTACCAGTACAAGTACAGGTATCGAGTATGTGAGCTCAGTATTTAAGTTGCTTTGCTTCGTTAATTCCAAAAAAAAATTTTTTTAAGATTTGTCAAGGTTTCCCCATTTTGCATTTCCGTATTAATATTTTGACTAGGAACCACCCAATTGGCGAAGGTTTATGAATATTACTACCCGGTCATAAAGCGGTTTCAGTTATTGCTTCCCGCTTCTTTTTTTTAGCTTTGTTGATTCGAGACAAGTTTTTGTAAGATGTGCTTGAAGTGGACCATTTTGGGTTTTCCTTATGGGGGAATCTACTTTTCATTCACCATTCCTCTGCTACTATTTTCAATCATCATCTTTTGGTGTTCTCCATTCAAGCAAAAATCACCAGTTGTTATATGTTAAGGATACGCTCCGATTTGTCTCCTTATTTAAAACAAATGTCTGTGCATGTGTGTTTGCTGTCGGATGAGAAAAATATGTGGCAGTGGAGCCGTGAATGAAATCCTTTAGAGGTCCTAACGTCCCCACAATTAACCAATTGGTCACGCCCACTTTTACTTATTTCGAGTATTTAATGAAGTTTAAATAAAGTTTGATAAACTTTTGATTTGCTAATACTTTCCTCGTTTCTTTCCAGTGCTTCCTTGTCACTTGTTATTATCTTGACAACTACAAATTTGGTAGCGGGTCAAATTGAAGGAGATGGCGAATGCCCCAATTTCAAAACAGTTAAACATTTCAAATTATCGAAAGTGAGTACTCATTTCGAAAACTGATACTGCCAATCAGTAACGGATATAAATCTGGATAAACAGTTGCAATTGGGTTTGGAGAGGTTCACTTTTTCACTATATTGAAAATGTTTTTGCGTGTACGTGTGACGTCTAAGAGACGGCATACTTTTGGTCACTTGTTGTTTGCCAAACAAATTTCAAAAATATGCGTTGGTTTAGTAAAACTTTGTGGTATTAGAGTTTCACCAAGCAGAGTAGTGACTACTCCTTTTTAAGAAACATTTTATTTTTCTGTTGACGATCCCTTTTTAATAATACATATTTTATTTTAAATAATTAATTTATAAAAATGGTTTTGTATATTTGCAGTATCTTGGTAAATGGTGGGTATATGAGAAATACACTCCTGCTCCTAACTTTTGTTCGAAGACAACATATGGCAACCTTGGAAATGGTCAAATTTCGTTAGATATTAATTATTTGGATGGAAAGTAAGTATAGTATGCTTAATTGAAATTCGCTAGTATCTATAACAAGAGGACAAAGTACGAGTAGTCAATAAAAAAAAATTACGGTTCCTAGGCCTTGCCAGCCAGGTCAGTCAAAAATATAAATTTAAAAATGTGAAAGTACTCGCCTATTTTTCAGCCAGCGTTATTAGAGTTTCGAAATTGAACGAAGAAGCAATCAAGTTTTATAATGGACTGAGTAAGCATTCCTAGACCAATTAAGGTCATGGCCGGTGACGAAAAAATATGATACGGCCATTGGAGTATTTTAGATAAGAAATCACAGGAAACTCTATAGCCCTTCCAAGCTAACGGGGTGTATTGCAGGAAATTAAACGGCGAAGTGAATAAAAAACGACGTGAAGGAGCGCTTTACTTACTTCGAAGTTAAAAGTGTCTTCCTTCGAAGTGTTTTCGAGACGTCCAAAATCTTATAGGCGACTTAATCATTTAACTTTTTAGACAAACACTGAATGTAAGAAAATTTTTATGGACATTTTATCTCTTTTCGCAGTAACCAGACAGTGGCTGAAGAAGGTTACGGTACAGTTCTTGGTGCTGGCAAGCTCTTGGTGACTATTACTTCCCGTAAGCAAACCAAATACGATTCACAAAAATTCATATAGTATATAGAATGCTTAAAATTTTAGGCCAAAACTTTAAACTTATGACCAAACATCATTTCGTTTGAAATGTGATGTATTCCACTTTACTTGAAAATACTTGAACAATAACAAAAGGAATCGCAATTACTATTGTTATAATTATGACGACAGTCATATTAAGGTATAGTTAGAAAAGTTTGAAAGCTCTTCATATTCAAATGGTATTATAACTTTGGTCCGATATTTGTAAGTAGGAGAAGAAGAAGAGATAGACCCACCAATAAGCATACCGAAATGATCAGGGCGGGGAGCTGAGTTAACTTAGCCATGTCCGTCCGTCTGTCTGTTTGAACGCAAACTAGTCCCTAAGTTTTCGAGATATCTCGATGAAATTTGGTATGGGGCCGCCATTTTGCAAAGCATTAATCATTTGTCGGAATCAGCATAATCGAACGACTACAACGCATAGCTCCCATACAATCGATTGTTCCGATAAACGGGTTTTGGCCTATAACTGTTGGAATTGAAATGCTAGGAACGTAAACTTTTGGAGTTTTGGTACATATTATCTGTGTAGTGTGTTTAGTGAAAATGACCCAGATCGGACCAACATAATATATAGCTCCCATATAATCGATAGCTTCGATAAATGGGTTTTGAGCTATAAATTTTGCAATTAAAAAGTTAGGAAAACAAAATTTTGCAGGTTGGGTACATATTATATATGTACTGTGTGTAATGAAAATCAGGCAGAGCGGAGCTACATAAGATATAGCTCCCATACAATCGATTTTTCCGATAAATGGGATTTGGGATATGTAGTATCTTTAAATTAACAGTTTTGCAGAGTTTGTACTAATTGTGAGTAAGAATCGGACGCTTAAAACCGTGATGCGTATTCATGAAAGGTACGAAGTCTTCGGCACAGTAGAAGGCAGCCCTTTCCTTACTTGTTTTTTTGTTTTTTTTTTTTTGTTATTGTCTATGATGTACATATGTGACAATTCTGAAAGAAATTTTTCCCAAATAGATGCACGACTGATGTGATATTTTGGAAGCATTAGAAAGTGGTATCCATGCCTTTGGGTTTGAAGAACATAGGGGTCTATCAGGTATTCCGGCTAAAACGCCGACGGGGGAAATGTAATAGATCATGAAAGAATGCAATCGATTTAATCGGAATTTGGTAGTAAATTTTCCAAACCTCCTAAAGATGTAGCTGACCTGTTTTCTGATTTCTTTGTGACCAATTTTGTTCCGGATGATACCGGCGCCTTACTAAGCTTTTCTTCTGACACAAGCGTATGCCTTGATTTTCGGTTTTTCTACTGTCCTCTGAAGATGTATCAAGGGCTAAAGCCCTCTTGACGATGGTGAGCTTGTTTGAAATAGTTGTCCGAGCTTTATTGAGCCTTGGGTTTTAGCACTTTCATAGATGAATGGAAAGTTACTTTAATTATAACTCCCATTGTGAAAAGTGGTTCTAGAAACTATGGGCCCATGTCAAAACTCTCAAATATTTCTTCACTTTTTGAATGCGTAGTAAAAGGGATAATATACTTTGCTGCAAAGTCTTTCAAATGCACAATCAACATAGCTTTGTCATCGGAGGATCGACTGTTTCGAACTTAGCGGTCCTTACTGACTACTAGATAACAGCATTTTCTGACGGTCACCAAGTGGGTTGTATGTATTTAGAAAGGCTTCTCGAAAGCTTTTAACAACGTCTCATATAAAATTTGAATTGTTAAACTTTCTGGTTTAGGTTTTCATTTATCTTTCTTATTGCATTTTCATATACTGTTCTTATGTTTGCTAGACGCAACAGCACAAAGTTCTTGGACCCTTAAACCTTAGAAATATAACACACAAGCTATGTCCGCTCGCTTCTTCTATGTAAAAAATGATAAGAAACCCAAGTTTTTCGCCAAAATAAGAAATACGTGGTCATTAAATTTGCTAACAAAAAATATATTAAAATTAGCAGAATCGGAGATGTCATAATTTATTGTTCTCAAAATCCGTACGTTTTGTAAAAAAATTACCCATAGGCGGTATTGGTGTGGGGGACTTACACTCAGCTTCATATTAAGAGAATACTTTGCGGTGTCTGAACTTTCAATACCCGGTTTCGGCCTATACTGCACTCCTCGAACCGATAAATTAACAAAGTTTGGAAAGTCGCAGATTTGTCTTGTCTGTAACCTTCCTGTGCAATATTATTCCAGGCGTCAGTGATTCCTCAGTTTCCTGGAGGAAGTTAGTTTCAATGTACCTAGACGCTATCTTCGTGTCTCTTACTTATTTTAACTGGCTAAAGTACAAACTAGATTTGCTGGAATTGCACCATTCATGCGTTCTATAAGGGGATTAAATATTTTATCAGAAAGTATCGTCATTGATTTCACTAAGTCCAATCAAGCTTTTTTAAATATTTTTCATAATATTTTTAATATACAGTGGTGAACATAAGTACGATTTTCACCAGTTTTGGCCTTAATAAAATTATTTTAACAAATACCACATAAAAATATGTGACAATGTCTATTACGAGAACTATGAATTTTGTTTTAGAAATGTACGCAAAATTTGCGAAAACCAAAATTTCAACTTTTTTCATAGAATTTTCAGAATTTTTTAGACTATGAAGTTTTGTAGTATAATACTTTGTTAATCTTAAGTTCGTAACACATTTTGCTGATTTTTGACAATTCTTTTTCTTGGAGACTTCTGTATTTTTTTCCATACAAGTTTATAAAAGTAATTTTTTTTTTATATGAAAGAACACACTTTAACTCGTCGTATGTACCTACTAGTCTATAAGAAAGTAAAGTTTTATTGAATAAGTAAGTTAACCTTAACCTTTGTCCTCACCATGAATAATATTTAATAGAAATTGACTTTTTTTCTTTCAACATATATGGTAATTTAACTGAAAACAAGTAACGACGGCGCTGTCTTCGGCTGTGCAGAAGGCTTTATACCTTTCATGAATACGTGCAAACTTAAATACGCATTGTTTAAAGTTCTCTAAAACTTTGTCAGCAATACATTTAATTTTCTTTTACCATCTATAAGCAAATAACTCACCAAGTTTCAAGTCTTAATCTTCCAAAATAAGGGATAAATGGCCATAATCCTCTTATCTGAGCGATCGGTTGTATGGGATATATACTATATATAGCTCCGATCTTAGCGATTTTTTTACCAAATTTTTTATTATCTGTAAGCAAATATCTTACCAAGTTTCAAGTTTTAATCTTCCAAAATGAGGGATAAATGGCCATAATTCTCTTATCTGAACGATCGGTTGTATGGGATGTATACTATATAGTAAGTTAGGGTATTGTGATATAGGCAAAGCTTTTTCGGCTGCTACTCAACATTTTATTAAGTAGACAGGTAGAAAATCATACAATTCGATAGATTCCAGTATTGGGAAGCACATTCCAAGACGATATCGATTTATCTTAAGTATTCCGGAAGATATTTATTCAAACCCACAAAAAGTCAAAAAAGCCGTTTTGTCAAAATAGGGGTAATGTGATATACCATACCACATACTTGGCTCTCCTATGAAAGATGTGTACGAGTAAACCGCATGAAATAATCCAGCCACATTGTAGATGTGGTAATTTGCATGCATTCTGATATGTAACAAGCTGATTCGGAACCAGGAGGAGCATGTTCCACCAATAGTGGAAAAGATTTTCCTTTTTCTGCTGATCTTATGCACCCAATTTTATTTTCTGTTCTAATTAACATTTTCGGATGCTTACTTGGCGTGATAGACACCCCTGTGTCATCAATGTTCCAAATCCTAGTTGAAGGAAACTTATACTTTACATACTCCTGTTCCACAACGAACTAGTTCTGCCATATCACATCACCCAAACTAGAGCTTTAAAGGAACGAACAATTTTTTCCCCAAAATTATTTTAAAAATATTTAGTAATCACTTAAAATATTGGTGCCTATATTAAGCAAAAACGAAAATAAAATATAAGAAGTTGACAACCTAAAAACAATTCGGAATTATCCTTGTTTAAAGAGTGCTCTAAATTATTGACGCCCGCACGATGGAAAATGTTTTTTCACGCTGATAGCAACCTAGTTGACCAATGCCAGCCGTTGCTATGCAGTAGTTTTTGGCCATTACCATTATAGTGGAGAAGATATTCTTGCTCAGACATGAATAATTGAGGAAATACGCAGGTATATCACTTTACCAACCCATATCACAATACCCTAACTTACTCTAGCTCCGATCTTAGCGATTTTTTTACCAAATTTCTTATTATCTGTAAGCAAATATCTCACCAACTTTCAAGTTTTAATCTTTAAAAATGAGGGAGAAATGGTCATAATCCTCTTATTTGAACGATCGGTTGTATGGGAGATATATGCTATAGTTCCCCGATTATACCGGATCCGACAAATGTCTAATATAATACAAAACTACATCCGTGTGCCAAATTTCATCGAGATATCTCAAAAATTGAGGGACTTGTTTTGCGTTCAAACAGACGGACAAACGGACAGACGGACAGACGGACGGACAGACGGACATGGCTGTATCAACTCAGTTCATCGTCCTGATCAATTTGGTATACTTAATGGTATCTCTTATATTTCTAAACGTTACAAACATCGGACCAAAGTTAATATACCATTTCATGTTCATGAAAGGTATAATGAATACGAGTTAGCTTCACGGATGCTACCGTATACACATGTTTTTTCTTCCTTTCTTGCCTCTTTCAAAATAAATGTTTTTTCTCTTTTTAAATAACTATTTTTTCTTTCAAATTTTTAAAATTAAAGGTAATTTGAAATTACAATGTGTTAGCTTAAATGCTTACTGCACTGCTGTTCAATTCAAAATAATTTTCCGCACTGTAGCCACATTTCTCTGCACATAAATTTGATTATGAAATGGAAATTCATCCACCAAACTTCATTCCCTTTCATTTGTCCTCTTTCCCTGCCTGTCTCTGGTGTTCTTTTCCTTTTATTTGCTTTTAGTCTCCTTTATTATTTATTTTATTTTATATGACAAAGATTCAACGAAACCTACTTCCGCCATTTTTATCTCATAGAGTTTACAATAAAACCCACGATATATTTAAGATAGGTCGTTAATTGACCGAATTATAAGTTCGCGTTCCTTCTGGCCATCATCACATAATAATTACGTTATCTTATACGTGAAATTATATGTATACAATATTCTACATTATAGCTGGCGAGACTGTATTAGATTACTCGGTTTTAGCAACTGATTACAAATCATATGCTGCCGTGTTCGGTTGCATACAATTAGAGGGCAAATACCAAGGTAAGTGGATTTTGTTTAATACTAAGACTTAATACCTAGTATATAGAAAAATTAGAACCGATTTCTCAATAGCCGGTTTACGCTAGCCGCCATTTTGTTTGACAGATAACCCAGGAACTTCAGTCAATTAAACTGCCATCTAGCGTTAACCGGACATTAAGAAAACAGCCCTTAGAAAATGTTTGGCTTGGAGTGGCTCAAAGCATGCTTACATTTTCACAAACCTCATCATAAGAGTAATATTTTAGGTGAAGATTACACTCATGAATAATATAATCTTGACGATTTTCGCCAAGAATGCGACTATACATGCGAAGTATTTGTTTATTCTTAAAACTATGGCAAAACTATTTAAAACTTTTGTTTTCTTTTTATAATTTCACAGCATTGGCTTGGCTGCTTACCCGTGATAGTATTCCATCAAAGAAAGTTGTAGAAAAAGGAGAGGCTGTTTTCAAAGCACGGGGTATACCTACAGAGCAACTAGTTAAAGAAAATCAAGAAAACTGTGAATAAAGCTTGAAAATGTACTTAATTAATATTTCTGTAGCAATAAGCGAAAAAAACCAAATTCAAGCTAGGATCACCGTACACAAATCTCTTATCAAAAAAATTACTTTGGTAGTTTTCCCTTATTGCCACCGATTTATGTTACATTAGCTGTAACTAAGACTTTTGGAATAAAATGTAAATATCAAAGGGTGACTTGTTTTATTGGAAATTTACCAAGTGAGAAAAGGTAATGTTTAGGAATGCAGAAAGTAATGTATATCCCCTATGGACTATACATGAACACATGCATTAATTTTTCTACAGCGATGTCATAAGAAACAAGAACAAACTTTATATAAATTAAAAGATGCATTACTTTTTATACAGGAATATTCAAAATACAAACTAAGAGATGCCGCCTCTTAGTCAAGGAGACGACACCGTGCCTTTGCACTATGCTGGCAGCCAGGAGGTGCATAACACCGTCTATTCATATTTTGCAGGCATATCTAACGTCGGGCCACTGTAAGGAGTAGCAGGGGCTTTACAAAGTCATTCAGCTCTGCTGCGGGGAACGAATTAAGTACTAGCATTTGTTCACTCATCTCGCCATTTCGAGCAGCTGTGGTGGGATTCACTAACTTCGAGACTTCAACTAAGGACTTTGTCGCCTGCATTATCGACTGTGCTATTCACTAACTTATCTATAACGATTCGGGCTTAGGATTCCTTATCCCGCTACATATCGTACTCAAAATACTCAAATGCCATTTATTTTGTAATATTTTATTTTAGTTTTCGCTAACAACCTCATATTTTGCGTTGTAATGGTGCGTAAAAAATGGTTAGTGAATGCCGGAATCGTTATAGCCATCGTTAAGATAAAATATCGATTGCGATTGTTGTTATAGAAGTAAGTGAATTCCACCACTGAGAACGAAAACACAAGCAGACAAATAAGGTTTTTGCTTGTATGGCCGTGTGCTAATCGCAAACATTTAACTCAAAGGAAAAATGAGGTGAACAAATTTTCTATGGTGTAAAAATATTTTTGATTTCGCTGTGCCAAATGAAATGGTTAATTTTGACAGTTGTAAATTTTGACATCTGAAAAAATCACGTGCGAAAGCAAATAGTCTGTGAATAAATTTTAAATGTATTTTTTTTTGCCATTATATTTCGTATTTTTTGCGTTAAATTATATTTTATCGTTTAATAACGAGTTGGCATATAAATTCATTTGAAATAATATGATTGGAAATACCGAATGCATATATTTGTACACATTCGTACTTGTCAAAATTTTACCAGCCCCATGGGCTAGGGTAAATTCTGACGTTCATACTCACCGCGATAAATGTCAGAATTTTCTTTCGCTCTGTCAAAATTTACAATTTTCAAGCGATTGGCACAGGGCCTATTTCATATTTTATTTGAGTTTTTATTTTTTACAATGAAGTTTAAATTTTTTCTCAATGGCTCTAAACAAAACACAAAACACAGAAAAAAAAAATTACAAATGTAGTACTACCAACAAGGCGAATTTATACCAGGTGGTATCACGGCGAGTTTGCAGGATACACACACATACTTCATGTGTATTGTTTTTCCTTTGGCGGCTTCTCCTGCCAGATTACATAGAGTTTTTTTATTTTGACAGAAGAAGCCACTGCTCATATGTTCTTATGAGATCACCTATAAGGGAATTCGCCTTGACTACCATATATTGACGTGCCATACATACGAAAACTAGCACCTTCGAATTTTGGCTGACAAAAAGTAGCAATTTCGGTTTGTTGCTGAAGAAAACTAGCACTTTCATTTTATGTTTGACGAAAAGTAACAATTTCGATTTGTTGCTGACGAAAACTAGCACTCAAATTGAGTTTGTTATTTTTTTAAAGGGTATCGGCTAGGAAGCAAAATTGTAGTTTATAGTATGTTTCAAAAAATGAAGATAGATATTGATGATGTAAGTTAAATTCAAAGTAAAAATATTCGGCATGCTACGATTATATTGTCCTTGCAGGTATATATGGCTTGAGGGCTTTTGTGAACGAATCACGAACATGTGCTCACCGAAAATGGGCGTGTCATAAGAGTTTATTTACGGATGTCGGGCTTATTTGAAATAGCAGGGATTACATAATAACAAAGGAGATATAATAAAAACAAGTAAGGAAGTTTATGGTCGGGTGCATGATCAAATAATTTATATGGTCGTTTCAAATGACATAGCGTCTTCTTCTTCCTCATCCACACCTTATGTCAAACTATCATATCTTTGCTTTTTGTTTACAGTTCTTGGAAAAGCTATTGAGTTCGCTTCATTCGCTTGCTGTGTCTATTATTAATCGATTTAATATAAAATTACGTAGTGAAGTGAAATTAAATATAGTGCGTGACTTTAAAACTATTTTAAGAAAATGTGTGATATATGTGGAAAGCCTAGAAAAACAGGCGGATCGTTTTTCCGTGTTCCATCTGACTTTCGACGCAGAAATCTGTGGGACAAAGCAGCCGGCGTAACCAAGTGGAATACAAATGCTGTATGCAAAGACCATTTCGCAGCAGACCAAATCATACAAGGAAAGGTATTCAGATTGATGCCATCAGCAGTTCCTGCCATTTTTGGAGTCAGGTAAATCAAATTTTAGTACATATACACAAGTGTTTGCCGTTGCTGACACCAATTACCACCACCGTTTGATCTTTGTAACCGTGAATCCCGTCATTGATATTCAACCACCTGAAAAAGCTGAAGAGCAGTGTGTACTTCCGAGTGAGACTAGATTCATACTAGCAAAACTTCGTTCTGGATATTGTAATAGGTTAAACTCTTACTTATCCAGACTGAACCCCAGCATACCAAATACATGTCCTACATGTGGTATGTCCCCTCATGATACTAAACATCTCCTGTTCAATTGAACCCACTCTTCTAATAACAAAATCACTCTGGTCCAACCCTGTTGCAATTGAACCCACTCTTCTAATAACAAAATCACTCTAGTCCAACCCTGTTGCAACTTCCCGTTTCGTCGGACTTCCGTTAGAAGACCTCGATGACAATCTTCAGAGTGATCGTGCTCATTAGGCAGGGTGAAGCACTGTTAACAACAACAACATGAAATTATTTTTCAGACACAACAGTCAAGAGTTTGGTGCTGCTATTGTTCTGCTAAGCTTGAGTAACTGTCGCGTGTTCCCACGGCAGAAGCTGGAATGCAGTTCGCAAACCGAGTAAGTATTGATATTGAAGAAATTAAACTCTTCTTTGAACATTAATTTTCTTACATTAGCTCGGCCCACATTCAGTCCATTGGGCTTGCCGAAAATTATCGCCTGAAACAAAAATGCAAAAAAATGGAGTCGGACTATTTGGAATTAAAAAAAAAGTTAGAGGAAGCGGAAAAAATAATTGGCAGAATGCGCGTTATTTTCACGGAAGGACAAGTAAGAAAATTAGTGAATCCTGGTAAGTATTAAATATTATAACAATACCTAAAATATAGCGTATTTTCATCTGTTTAATATAGATAAACTGATCAATTGGTCTTGGGAGGACATCTCAAGTGCAACGGTGGTACAAAAAAGTTGATGTTGATGAGGGGATAATAAACTTTTCGGTACAGTGCATGTCTCAGGCCAAGAATATGTCAGTGCAGGACAAGATATGTGTTCTAGCTTTTGACGAAATGTTTATTCAAGAGTCCTTCGATTACGATGCACGTACTGACTGTGTCAAGCAGCCAGCGAAGAAAGTGCAAGTAGTTATTGCACGTGGCCTCTTCAAATCGTGGAAGCAGCCGATTTTTTACAAATGTAACTGCGATATGACTGCCGAAATTTTGTGTCGTATTATACAGGCTCTACATTCGGCTGGATACAAAGTCATGGCTATGGTAAGCGACATGGTTTCAACAAATGTGGCTGTATGGAAAACCCTTGGAGTGAGCCATGGTATGTTTTAACTATTGTTTTATGAAAAATTAAACACTTTTATCATTGTACTAATTTCTTCCAGAAAAATCGTGGTTTATGAATCCTGTGGACAACGACAAAGTTTTTGTGTTCGCCGATGCTCCACACCTATTGAAGCTGATACGAAACCATTTTTTAGATTCCGGATTGATTTGGAATGGGAAAATTTTAACGACCAGGACCCTTGCTGACTTAATACGCCACACATCTAAATCTGATGTTGCAATTGCTTTCAAATTGACGGATAGTTTAATTCTGAAATGTAATGTCTTCATTATTGTTTATTTTATTTTGTAGGTCGACAAAAAGTAACGATTGCAGCCCAGGTGTTTTCCCACACAGTGGCTAGTGCTATACGACGCTGCTACAGTTTAGGATTAGAATTATACGAGCCAACTGGAACCGCTGACTTCATTCAGTTGGTTAATGATTGGTTCGATGTCTTAAACTCGAATAAACACATTCGGCAAACCAGGAAAGGTAAACATATAGTAAAAACATAAATATAAATAATTTTACAAAAGTACGTTTTATTCTGTCTTACGTTTTAATTGTCTACGATTCAACGCATGAGACGTTTTATGTCCGGATTAATTGTTCCTGGGAAGCAGACGATAACGTTATTTCAGAAGGGCGTAATATTAACAAATGCATCGCTGACCCAACTATATGACCATATAAAAAGTTCATATAATATGAACTTCGTACTCACTTACCGCCTAAGCCAAGACATTGTAGAGAATTTTTTCGGACCAATTCGAAGCAAGGGAGGTCTATATGACCATCCAGCAGCGCAGCAATTCAGGTATCGGCTCAGAAAATACCGTTTAGGTAAGTGTTTTTTTACTTATTTTCAACAGCTATTCTAAACAAAACGTTTATTCATTGACCTTATATATTACGATATATGTATAATTATTGACCTATGACTTAATTTATACTTATTTGTTATATTGTATTTTTTATTGTAATTTGTTTAAATATATCGCCATTATTCAAAGTAAGTTATCGAAATTTCCTATTTTCAAAAATTTCGCCAATTCTACTAGCTAAATATCTATTTCTTATACGTAGCGAGAAATACTGAACATTTGACGAGCTCCGGCAATGTACAAAGAGACGACACGGATTGGCTAAATCCGCATGTGCCATTAGCAAGTTTGTGCGAAGCTGCTGAAACTGTACTACACGAGCAGCAACAAGAAGAACATAATGAAATTGTCTAGGAAATGTACAATGCCGAGCTAGTGGATAGCATTGACGCGTTACAGGAAGATGCATTTGAGTACGTAGCAGGCTACTTAGTCCGAAAACTGCACCTACCAGATCACGAATCCATCGAGGAGGATTCATTTACATGGGTGGATCAAGTATCCAAAGGATATTTGACCAAGCCATCCAAGGAATTCGGAAGTGGAATAAGAAGTTTGGAAACGATTTTCCAAAAAATGAATGCAAACGATATTGCTTTTTGTCCAAATTTAAATAAAAAAATGTTGGAAACAAGCGCGGCAGTTGTTTTGCCGGAAGATGCAAAGCGCCTTTTCTTTCGATGTAGAACGTTTTTCCGCATAAAGCAATTAAATCGGCGCTTAACAATAAAAAAAGCCAAAGAGCGGATTATGGGTTACAGAAAGTACCTACATATCAAATTAAAGACGAATGCAAAAACGGCCCTTTTAAGGGCCCAAAATGATATCAAAGAGACAAAAATATCTTTTACATTTCTACTATATATATTTATGTGTATAATATTATTTTATGCAGGTAGCAGAACGAAATATAAACATTTGCACAAAATAAAATATAATTTAATTTCAACAGTACTATGTCCCCTCCACTGCTTGATCCGATGTCTTCCTGTATTTTACTTTCCAACACCATTATATCTGCACCTTGAATACGGTCGTCGCGTTTCGGTCCCAGGGACCCTAATCCGGCGGGGGAGCCCACCTTACCTGCCGAACCCATGATTATATCTGATGCACGTTTAAAGAATTCGCGTGTTTTATCTTGTTGCAGCTCATAGAACTTGGACATATGTTCAAGGAAAAGTAGAATAATATGCTTAAAGCACGTATGTTTCTGTAGCAAAATGAATAAAAAAAGTGATTTGAGTAAATGGTAATTGTTTCCTTCAGGAGACAACTGCTAAAACACGTCCAAAAATATCGGGAGAGGTATCAAACAACGCGTTTTGACTTCGCTATCAACAATCCGAAAGCGGATTTTCAATTTTTTGTTTCAGTGAAAAGTTATTCGCGAAAAACCCAAAAATTACTCAGGTCCGATCCCAAATAAGGGGCTTGATCCAAGGTAGGCGTAGGCGGCCTTTGGATGCGCTTCAAAGAAATAACCCTTAGTCAGTCCAATACCGGCTACGCGGTCTGCAGTATTTCTGCGTAAATATCTCTTCACTGAGAGAAAAACTCGAAAGTCCGCTTGCGGATTATTGTTACCGAGGTCAAAACGCGTCTTTTGATACCTCTCCCGATATTTTCGGACGTGTTTTAGCAGTTGTCTCCCAAAGGAAACAATTACCGAATAAATAAAAGGCATAACAAATTGATTCCACGTACAGCTGTCTTCAAAGAGTACCACAAATGCTGTGGACAATATTAAATAGCTAGCGGGTCAAGAAAAGTGCACGACGCCTGAGAAATCATGATGATCCTACTGCAAATATGTATAAATATGTTAAAAATTAAATAAATATGGACGAAATTATAATTACACCAGACTTCAGATTCCTCACTGCACGCACTGCCTTGACTTCTGGTGTTTTGTTTGAGGAACACACTTGCATATGTAATTTCATTATTTAACCACTAAGCACTTTATAAATGATTATTCTTATTCCATTTTGAGTTAAAAATTCACTTCTTATCTTTATAATTTGCATGGTAAACAAGATGAACTTATTTGTAATTCGAGAGAAGCCGCGAATATAAATACAAAACATGATACAGAAAAGCAAACAAAACAGCTGCTTTTGACTTAAGGGCAATACGTTGCCAAACGGTAATTACGTGTTGTTGGCCGTTTGCGTCAACCATATATAATTGAATCATGGTTGGGTGAAACCGAACATTAATTCAACAGAATTTGAATCTTATAAACATAAATGAACGTGTGCCTGTGTGTGTGGAGTCCAAGGTACTCAACCGATCTTAATGAAATTTTTACAGTAGATGTTCGGGTTCACTGGTTACAGTATAGAATATATATGGGTCATTCCATAAAATGTTTACAACCCAAAACATAGATTTGCCTGAAACAATTTTTTTTATGATCTGGATGAAAAACAAATCGACACGTATTTTTTTATTTTACCGAATTATGCGAAATTTTCGAGTAATAATTTTTCAAACTTTTGGAAAACGAAAAAATACGGCAGTTAGAACATATTTTAAAGGCTTAGAACGAATTTTACAGGTTATCTTAATAATCGTTCACACCTTTTAAATATAAATAAATACAATTTTTTTTTTTCATACAAAATAAATAAAATTTTTTTTTTTAAATAAACAAAAGTCAATAGCGAAAAAAAGAAATGCTTAAGGTTGTTTATTTTTAAACCAAAATAAGTGTACGGTTTGTAGAACATGTCATTCAAATTTCAGAGTGGGTAGCGAAATAGTTTTTTTGCAAAAACTATTTGTTTACAGCCACCTCAGCTCTACGCATGCAATAGACCATACAAGGCCCATGGCGGGCACTATTTTTGTATAACAATTTATATGAGTTGATATTTTTTTCAACATATTCGAATGCACTATATCAACATCTTTAACGAATAAAAGCTGTAAGTAAACAACATTAATTTGTTTAACTAAACACCGAACAAAACTCATAAGCTTTATTCTTTAATACTTATCGACAAACAAGTAGGTTTAACATACAACAAAATAATAATAATTCAATTTAAAAAAATATTTCAAATAGCAGAATATTTTATAAATAAATAATTATTTTTAAATGTGGTGTCCTTGTTATTTACGCAAATTCACGATTTTAAATTTTTCGCAAGCAGAGTAAATTTTTTTATGGGTTCCTGGTATAGTTCGGCAATTGTTAAATCGCTCTTTCAAAAATTCAGCTGCAGTTTCGTAATAATTTTCGCTGCGAAAAGCTACCTTGATGTTAGAAAAAGTTCCATTTTGCTCAGCCCATTCATAAAGTTCAAATGCAGTACTAATTTGATTATCTGACGTCATCTGTAGGCTAGCTTTTCGAGCTTTTCTTTTTAAAGCGCCACCTGCTCCATCGCATGGACCTTTTCCGTGTGCTGTGGCATGGAAGTGCCATTCTGCAGATCGACCAAAGTCCTGTTGATGGTGGTATATCGTTGTGAAGTGTTTCACATTTTTAAATTGCTGCGGAGCTCCATCAGAAAAGTAATTACACTTGCGTATATTTAAATAGTAAGTTGATAAAAACTCATTAAGCGATTTTAAAAACATGTAAACGGCTACCGAGTCATGCTTCTTGCAATCGGAAATGAAAATAAGTGTTTCATGCTTAATTTTTTCATTATCATTGTAGTAGAACACAATTGGAAAAATTGTTGCCCTGCCAGTGAAAGCCTGTAACTGCGTTTTGTGAAACAAAAGCATAATTTTCAGCAAAATCACACGTCACTAAACATTGGTCGGTCTGCAACTTTTTTTTTAAGTTTTGTAATAACTGGTTTGCTCCTTTGCTATAAATGAATGCTTAAGAAATGTTTTACTGCCTGAACAATAGTTGTAGATAAAGCTTTCGCTAGAAATATTTATGGTTTTCAATGAGGTTCTAGGTTGTGAAGTCCAAGTTTTATAACTAACTTCACTAATTTGGTATTTTTGAAATATTGAACGGAGCAGGTCCTCGAGTGTTTTTGAAATTGAATACTCACTGCACAAACTGAAAAAACATTCCTCCTTTGGATTGGGGCACACTGAGAGCAATATCACGTTCTTCCTTTCTCATTAGAAACACCAAATTACTGCCTAAAATATCGTTAGAAGCATATATGTACCTAATGTTTTTTGTATTCGAATATTCCTAGGATTTCTTACCTAATGTCATAAGTCTCATGTTTTCATGGATAGGGCACGTGCAATTTTTCGTTATAGATTTTGAAATAGTGCATTCGAATATGTTGAAAAAAATATCAACTCATATAAATTGTTATACAAAAATAGTGCCCGCCATGGGCCTTGTATGGTCTATTGCATGCGTAGAGCTGAGGTGGCTGTAAACAAATAGTTTTTGCAAAAAAATATTTCGCTACCCACTCTGAAATTTTAATGACATGTTCTACAAACCATACAGTTATTTTGGTTTAAAAATAAACAACCGTAAGCATGGATTTTTTCGCTATTGACTTTTGTTTATTTAAAAAAAAAAAATTTATTTATTTTGTATAAAAAAAAAGTATTTATTTATATTTGCAAAGTGTGAACGATTATTAATTTAACCTGTAAAATTTGTTTTTGTAGGACAACTCGTTTTAAAACAGCAACCCTTTAAAATATGTTCTAACTGCCGTATTTTTTCGTTTTCCAAAAGTTTGAAAAATTATTACTCGAAAATTTCGCATAAATAAAAAAATACGTGTCGATTTGTTTTTCATCCAGATCATAAAAAAAATTGTTTCAGGCAAATCTATGTTTTGGGTTGTAAAAATTTTATGGAATGACCCATATATAATTTTGGAAAAGTGGGAGGTGCCACACCCCCATGCTGTAAAAAATTACAATTCCTCATAACTTCGATATGATATCAATAAGATCTTGTACACATAACAAGCTTTTTATGCAAAACTCAACCGCAAAAAAAATTGCATGGATTTTCACTGATATTTTCAAAGGCGATTGCTTGTAGTTTGAACTAGATATTCCAATCAAAATTGGTGAGCTGCTTCTCAATAGTATGTGGTACGAGTATACTTCTACCAAAAATTAAGCAAATCGGATAACACAAATAAAATATCCGGGCAATTGGGAAGCTATATACCTAGTTTGATTATTGATGTATATTGGAACGATTTTTCGTCATCCCTTGTCAAATTTGGTTTTGAGACAAACCGGTTTCGGCGTTGTGCCATCATCAGTGTTGATTTTCGAACGAAAATTTGACAAGGGATGACGAAAAATCGTTCCAATATACATCAATTATTCACCCTGTCGTAAAAACAACAAAACAAAAAAATTGTTTGATTATCATACTATTATTGAACATGAAAGGTTTGCAAGTATGAAAAGAAGAAGAGATGGGCACATCAATAAGAAAACTGAAATAATAATGACAATGAGCTGAGTCGATAATGTCCGGGTCTCCGTCCGTCTGTCTGTCTATTTGAACGCAAATTTGTCAAACATAAAATGTGCATGGATTGGTATTTGGAAAAAATGTGGTTAGCAGTTGTTGGTACGGAAGTTATTTATATACAAATAAGTTAATGGCGGCAGCGGTGGTGTGGCGGTAGTATATCCGACCGACCACACCGAGGTTCCAAGGTTCGAGTCCTGGGACAGGTAACATCAAAAGTCCGAGTGTCTTTCTGCCATGGAAGGCTTCTCAGCAAAAATTCATCTCCTTTGAAGATGCCGTTTCCAGTTGGCAAAAATCTGTAGGTCCCGCCAATTTGTAGGAAAAAATTCAAATTGGAAGGTAAGCTCTGCGCAAAAATCTCTTTGCCATACATTTATATTTTTTTTTTAAATTAATCTACCCGTCAAAACTCATGACATAAGTGTTTTTATTGAAAACAATCAGCTGACTTTAAAATACGAACTGAAAGTATTAAAATAGACCTGCGTAAATTGGTATGCCATAATAGATCACTACTAGGTATATAATTTTCGGTTCCATTCGAACTTAGACTTCCTTACTTCTTTATATATCTTATCTTTATTTATAATATTTAATGTAGTTAGTTGCACAATTTTTGTGTTAACCTTACAATTTATACATACACATATATATTTTTTGTAAGTACAATAAAAGGCAAAATAGAACAACCGCGCGCTCAACTACGACTAACTCCTTTTCTTACTCGTAGTTGGCGCTGCCGCTGATCTTTTGTTTTTTACTATGTACAGTTGTAATTGTTTAAGCTAAAGAGTAAGGACCGGTACATTTCCAATTATTCATATCGAGCCGCTGGCCTTTCAATTGTACGATGCGTGGTTCTTCCCTGTTGTTCATAACGCCTATGGCGTGTGGGTCGTGTCGATTGTATCGCGGGCGGATTTGTATCGCTCTGCCGGAGTCATAGCCAAAAATGCATGGCAATGGCACAAAGAGTGCTGGCGGCAGCATAGACGGCATTTTCCCAGTTCCATGATGAGATCTGTAGAGAAAATGTTAGAAAGAAATCAGCAAATGGTAAATTGAGGTTACAATGAGGATTGGATAGTTGTGGATAAGATAGTGTTTCACAGGAATTAGGAGTGGGTAAATAAACAAATTTTAGTAATGACCCTGGGTCGTCGGAGATGGGAGAGATAGGCCTGGAGTTAAGGACTGCTTCGATCCGAACGATGACGGTCGTGAACTGTTCAAATGAGAATTTATGGTTGCCTGCGACTTTTGTCAAATGTGTTTTAAAGCTTTAAACAGCTGCTTCCCATAGACCGGCCATGTGGGGAGTGTACGGCGTAATGAATTGCCAACAGAGGCCCTGGGGAGTTTATTTTTCAGCTATGTATTGGCCTGCTTTTTGAGGAAAAGGGAGATTTCCTTTTGCAAGGCTCTATGAGCGCCGATATACGTTTCTCCGTTGTCGGACATGATTTTATGCGGGATTCCACGGCGCCTGGCAAAACGAGCAAGGCTGGATGGCTTTAGTTGTGAAACAGACAAAGACGCAGACATAGGCTTTGGAGTAGGAGGCGCTTCTTAGGGTCGACGTTTTCACGAGAAATGAGCCATCAAAATCGACTCCTGTCGTGTAGATTGGAAGAGTATAAGTCGACCTTTAGGCAGGCAGCGCGGCCATGATCTGGGAATTCCTCTTTTGTCTGTGGATCGTACAGGCCTTGCAGTGAAAATTACAAAATTGCCTACTTCTCGTGAGAGGTGAATTTAAATGAACCCTGCAAAAAAGCGAGTAGTCTAGGATGGAGGAGACGCAAAGTAGCAGGCGGCCAATGCCAGTTTTCTATTTTGTTGAACATGTCCTATGAAGAGACTAAATGGTCCTTTCACGCCCAAAAGGGTAGTGTCGGACAGATTCCCTTTTTTCCCTCTACGGGTACGGTGGGTCAAGCTTACTTTGAACACCTGGAAGTAGTCTACAGAAATTAGAATCCGATTATCCCAAATGGGATCAACTATAGCCCACTATAGACGAAAGGTGTTTATGCCGGATAACTCTCTGTAGAGATCAGTCGCACGATTTTTACTTACACATTCCACACATAACAACTTCGTTTATAAGCAGCAGCAGAAAACTGTAATGAAAAGTCCATACCTTTACTATACATTCACGGCTGAAAACTTTACAATAAAACATCATTAAAAAATCCAAGATGTTCATTGGGAATTAACGGGTTTTCCATCATTGTTTTCAAGTAATTTTTCGTTTTATCGCTCAGTGTAATTTTATTTCTATAGGCCTTTTCATGTTGCAATAAAGAGGTAAAAGTAAAAATAAAAAACCAGCCTTGCTGTATATTATTTTGGTAGGTCAGGTTCGTAGACTGATCGCGGATCATCTTAGATTTTTTGCAGGGAACCAATCACACATTTTTTCCAACACCAACGAATATATATGGCACTTGTATGTAAAACCGCATGAGCTCAAAATTTACTCTGATTTCACATATTTTCACTAAACCAAAGCATATTTTTGGAATTTGTATTGAAAACAACAAGTGCCTAAAATTATGCACTCATACGTGCACGGCGTCAGGCGGCGCTGGCTGGGAGCTCCCTTCCTGGACAACATTCGCCAGATTGCGGAATATGACATTAAGGACTTGATGGCCTTCATCAAGTCTTCAAATTGGTTCGAAGAGGAGAAGTAACGATGTATCTATGTGGTATCACAACCGGCTTTCTGACACTGGCCTAAGTGTGCCCTCATGGCAGCCACTTCAACCTAACCTAACCTACGTACACGGAAAAACATTTTCAACATGGTTAGAAAGCGAACATTGCCGAACAAAATTGCCCACTTCTCTATCCACTCGTTTGGTACGCTCAACTCACTGTTTATCCAGATTTTTGTACACTGCTGGTTGGCAGGGTTAGCATGCCCTTATATCACATACCTACACAGCTAAACAATTTCAACATGGTGAATAAGTGAGCTTCCTAACCGAAATTTTCACTTTTTTAACCACTATATAGTACACTATACATTGGCGGCCGCCGTGGTATGGCGGTAGTGCTGCCGACCTGCCACACCGAACGTCTAAGGTTCGAGGCCTGGTAGAGGGAACAACTAAAGTGGTTTGAAAAAGTTTTTTCAAAACGAGGTCGCCACTCGGCAGTGTTTTGGCAAACTTCCGAGTGTATTTATGCCATGGAAGACTTCTCAGCAAAAATTCATCTCCTTTGTAGATGTCGCTCGAAGTCGACAAAGAACTGTAGGTCCCTCCAATTTGTAGGGAAAATTCAAATCGGCACACCACCAACTTGAAAACTGGAAGAAAAATCTCATAGGAGGCTTATGATGATGATATACCTGTTGTGTATATTGCGACATAAAACTATTTTTTTATATAGTACGCGTTACTTTTTATCCAGTGTTTTTATGACATTTTGGATGTGAGTATTTTCAGGAAGCATAGTCTGCAATATGTGGAAAGATGTCCCTTTACAATACATGCTAATGTTCAAACAACGGCACACACCCAAAAACAAATGCCTGAATTTATGCATATTTATAATATGAAAAATATAATCCAATTCGAAGCCGAACATTCATTATTCTTGTAGGGTCCCACTGTGGGTGCTGCTATGTGACGCCTAAAAGCACATCATAATTAAGCAGCACAATATACAGATGAAAGAAAGCAAGGCGAATTTATAAATTTAATATTTCCCCATCAGCTGATTGCTTCTTCTTCCCTGTACTGAAATGGCGAAAGTTTCAAATTATTTCTTTGCTTACTATAAAACATTCTATACAGCACCGAACCATTTCTTATTTATAAACGGTAATTCTATTTTTTGACTCAGTAAAACCATTTCTAGTAATATAAATTTTGAAAATGAGGATTTGGTAGTTTTCGACTGTTTCTCAAGGACTGCAACAAATATGGAGGCATTGTAACATTCTTGTCTATATAGTTTTTAAAAACTAATGACTCCCAAAAATATCATAAGAGCAACACGCAAGCGTTAATTTTGCTTCAGGCTAAATTAAACTTTTATACGATATGAGATCAAGATAAACACAAACCTCAGCAACGATACTGTCATAAAACTCGAAATGTCGAAAATACACTGGATAGATTTAAATTGAAATTGAAATAAAATACTATCTATTAATTTTTTTTAGACGGTTGAGTGAAAAATAGCCCCATTTAAAATATTCTTGAAGAAAGCCCTATTTCAGATATCTTTCCGAAACGCCCCATTTCTAAATTTTTTTGAAGATCGCCTATCTCAATTCTTTTTTCAGTAGTATCTAGTTTAGGTTTTCATTATATCAACTGCAGATGTATTGAATTTACTTTGAGATAGGCCATTTTATACCTCGCTGAACTAGGGCGTTTTTTTCAAAGTAATTTAGTTTAGCATTATCCATCAAGGATTTTTGAAAATTTAGTCAGAGTTTTATTGATCCACATTGGCTCCAAGAACTCATAATATTAATAGAAAAAATACCAATAAATAGTTACAGAAACCACCACAAGTAACTTAACATTGGGTTTTAACTGCAACTTCAATGCTAGCAATGAGATATTTTTAGCAAGTTCGATGAGGGGTCTAAGCCCCAAATCAACCCCCACCAGTATGAGTGACATCAGCAAAATGAAACATCATCATTTGAAAATAAACATCACAAAAATGATAACAATATTTAAACATTAGTGGGTCATGTTTCTCGTTGTAGCACAATAAGAGCTTGTGTTGTAAAATCAGCCCTTCAATCTAAAACAGGAAGCCCACAATATCATAAAACACTACCAGGCTCTTCCGCCAATCTGGATGTAGTTTGTGATAAAATTAATACTCGTATATATTTAAAAACTATTAATAAGTAAATGTTTATAGCGCAAAAAATTTCTTCAAAACAAAAATTGAATTTATTTCATTTTTGACATTGTACTCACTTTCTACAACTACATGAGCGTAGCCAGCAAGCCATCAAGAGGGGAACGTGTATACAAAAATTCTTGTGTGGATATTTTTAGTTAAGAAAAAATACACTTTTGAGAGTAATTAAGTGCAGTCATTCAGCTTAGAACGGAAGATAAAAAACTCGCCATTCATATCTTCATTTAGAAACATGGTATTGTTTTAAAAGACCGTTCTATACCTGATTCTTATCAAAAATTATCGAGGAGGTATAAAAGAATTAGTTTTGGCCTCAGTTTTTATAATCCGATGGCGGTGTGAACAGTTTTTGTTAACACTTTTTAATAACGAATATTTAATTTTTTTTTACATATATTCTTGGATCAAGGTTAAAAGCACGCTATATATACATACATTATATTTGTGATGAAACACGTGCGAATTAGCAACATTATTTTGTTAATAAATAAATGTTAATCAATAATGAAAGAAGTAAAATAATAAACTTCGGACCCTAGAACTATGAAATTGTATAAAATTATGGAAGGAACTACCCGATCGAGCTTGGTGATTTGATCTACGCTTTTGTGAGTAAAATTTTACTTAAAAAGTGATACTCTTGAAATGTGCATTTCTCAGTGAGGCAACTTCTCAAGATAAAATATCATATCAACCAAATCGTGTATAAAGAACAAAATTTTTATGGATTGACCTAAAAAGCTTTATAATATAAAAATCTTTTTATGGAGCTCAATGCAATATCAAATTTCCGGACCGTTATATTCATTGCTGTTTCTGGAAACTATTATATGACTAAAGCATGATGGTATACGCAATGGCTATCTGCTTAAGATTATTGAAAAGATCTAAAGGAAATACCAACAAAGAATAACGAAAAATACGAACTGCTTTAACTTTTCGAATTTAATACAGCTAAGTTGATTAAATAGGGGTCAGGGACCTTAATTGGATATCCCCCCTTTGGCTGTGTCCCTTCATTCTAATGTGGTTTTTGACATTTTACTTATTTTAAACGAATTCGCCCTTAGTTAGTTCTTATTTTAGTTTATCTGACATTTGAACCATTGAAAAGCAACAACAAAATACATGAAGTAGATCAAGGCGAATTCATATACCTGGTGATTGCTTGTTCTTCCTGCAGATTTGTACCTCAGAATGTCAATAAAAGAAAATGGGAAATGATTTGTTAACATTCACCAAGGTTGTTCCTTCATCTTCTCTTTTACTTTGACATTTTGAGTTACAAACATCTGAGTCGAATCAGGGCGAATATGGTTGAATTCGCTTTGCTATCACCATCTATACATTCGCCTTGAAGTAGATGTGTTTGTGCTGTTGCGATCACCTTAAATAAATTCGCCTTGGATGAAAGCTGATCCACAACAGTGTTCCCACAGCAATAAAAAGGAAGTTAAAAAATAAATTACCAAAAACTACCATTTTTCTAAAAACGCAGGTCTATTTAAAATTACGAAAATCAAATAATATAAAAATGAGGTGTGATTACACAAAAGGCGGAATTTCCATTTTCAAAAATATTCGAGAAACTGAAAAAAAACTGTGAGAAAGTCAAATATCCGAAATTAAAATTTTTAAGTGGTGCTACTAAAATAAAACAGGTACTTCACACTGACATCATTATTAATTTTTCTTATCTCTAGTATATAGTTTTTTAACTTTATAATTTGGAAATATGCCTTTCTGGTTGCAACTCAAGGAGATAAGCCATTTTGTATGAGAATAATTGGAAATATGCCTTTTTGCTTTTTGGTCAACAATTCCTGATTATGATCTCAGATTGAGGTCGAAATACATATATTTAAAACTCACTTTAAACCCATTTAAGCCACTTTTAAAGTGAAATTTTAAAGATTTTTCTAAATAGCAATAGAGAGAAATTGTACTTGAGAATTTTTTATTAAAGATTTTTTGAGAATTTTTGATTAACGATCGAAGGATATGTTGCTGGTTTGGTTTTTTAAAAACAGAACATATTTTAGTGGTGAACCACTTTTTTATAAACGCTATTTTGTAAACAAGCTAATTATGCCCTTTTGTTTGATTTTTTACGACAAGGTATCAAAACATAATGGGAAACGATGCCAACATTTTGATTGAAACGATGCCAACATTTCAAACGAAAAATAAATGGCAAGTTTGTACAAAATTTAGTTTTTGAGGGATCTTTTTATATGCGAAATAAGGCGTTTAAGTAGTTTCCTATGTTAAAAACATGTGTAGTTTTGTCTCAATAAGCCGACGTCATTAGAATCTTGCATAGTGTGGAAAATGGAAATACGTCCTTTTGCTTAATCAGTCCTCAAATATTGAATCTAAGGGGCTGAATGCAGTTCAAAAGAAACCCCTTAAGAAATTTTTTCATTTTTGACAGGGAAGCCAAATTGTAAGTAATTTTTATTTGAAAATGCATATAAGATTTTCTCTAAGGGTTTTCTTTATAAAATATCTTTCCATGTGCATCCCGCATGATCAGATTCGAGTTAAGAGGGGTTGCTTAAGTTTTAATTAAGCATTTTTTGAAAAGGTCAAGAAAACTTTCCTGGCTCGCATCTCAACATGCAGGACTGGACTCAGCTGCTTAGATGGAATTGTGAAAAGAAAAATCAACAAAACCTCTTTGAATCTCTTTAACTAAATATACTTCAAAAGTTATATGTTTTCTTAAAGCATTATACATTTTTCAAGAAAACACTGTTCATTTTTCTGACACAACTCAAGCTACTTTCTCTGGAATGCTCTTCTTCCCGAATTTTGCTGGATATTTTCTAAAACTAAATATTGACATTGAAAAAATTACCAAACAGGGGAAAATTTTACCAAATTACCAAAAACGGTTTAAAGTGAGAAAAATTACCAATTTTTGTTGAAAATAACCAAAACGGCAACACTGATCCAACCAGCAACGGATAAATATCTGGATAAACAGTGAGTCGGGCGTACCAAAAAAGTAGATAAAAAGCAATTTTTCTTTCAAAATCTAAAAATATTCGTTGATGCTAGTAAAAATGTGTGAATTTGTGGAATAAATTAATAGGATAATCTCAAAACATCACTCTATGCAGACGGTGAGACATTGCAAACACTAACACTGCGTTACGAAAACGAGCTTTAGTTCTGTCCTATGAACCAAATATACTTTTTCGGAAAGGGGAGAAAAAATAAAAATACACGTGTATCGGCGATTTTCATGTACACGTCAGAATTTCTTTTTTTTTTTTTTTTTTGCAGTGCTCCGTACGTGGTAGCCAAATTGTTGGTACAGCGTACTTTATTGTTGAATTGAAATCAAATAGAACCGATTCAAATCTAGTCTGCAAGCTGTTACCACTATACTACTTATGCGGCACCGCTTTAATAATAATAATAATAATTCCCAACGGATTACCCACCATATCCCGCCCGACCGGCGCGAGGGGCGCATCCGCATAACGCGCGGATTATTCGTTCGTGCCGAGTCGTTGAAAGACTTTGGTTTGTTAATCGTCGAGATCTAAAACTGCTCAGCTACAGAGAAAACCTCATCAAGTAAAGTAGATATAAGATAGATTATACATTAAGAAATAACTAGTTAACAGAATAAAATTATTGTTAGAAGTTAATATAGAAGTCAAAGAATAAGAAACAATTAGTAGCTATGTATTTAGGATAGAAAGAATTGATTTTTTTATGCTGAAAAGCGAGTCTGAAATATCAAATCTACCAGAAAGAGAGTTATAATCTTGACACAAACAGCAAAAAGGCTCATTTAACTGAAAATTGGTTCGGCTATGTTTTAGGACTAGAGGTTTAAAATGCCTTGCAGGACGAGACGGTACATTGAAGTTCACTTCACTTAGAAGAAATGGGCTGGATAGTGAACCATTTAGCAATTTAATCATAAAAATAATTCCAAGCATTTCCCTCCGACTAGAAAGTGTGTGCAGATTAATGAGTTTTAAACGATTCGTGTAGGGTGGCAGATTGTACAAGGGATCCCAAAGAAAATCTCTTAAGGCAAATAGTAAAAATTGTTTTTGAACTGATTCAAGGCGATCTACATGAACCTGGTAACGCGGGTTCCAAATTATAGAACCATATTCAAGTATCGGTCTGACTAATGTAGTGAAGAGGGCTTTAGTTACATAAGGGTCGCTAAATTCTTTAGACTATCGTTCAACGAATGCTAGGACACCTCTAGCCTTATTGACTGTTGTGTTAATATGGCGGTTGAAACTGAGTTCATAGTCCATAGTAACCCCCAGGTCAACAAAATCATACACTTGCTCAAGACTATAAGTTTTAATTGTATAGGGAGCCGGCTGAGAAATTCCACGCGAAAACCCATGTGTTTACATTTTTTAAGGTTAAGTGGCATATAATTTAAATCGCACCAAGTAACTAGTGTATCTAGATCTGATTGTAGCTTATTTCTATCTTCAAATGACGCGAATGACATGAAAAGCTTTACGTCGTCGGCATACATTAACATTTTTGAAAATTTTATGATTGTAGAAATATCATTTATAAACAACAAGAACAGAATCGGGCCAAGATGGCTTCCTTGAGGAACCCCCGAAGAGACATAAATAACATCGGATAGTAAATTTTTAAACACTACTCTTTGTGTCCTGTCACTAAGGTAAGAAGAGATCCAGGGATTGAGACCCGCCTGGAAGCCCAACTGATCGAGTTTATGAATAAGTAATGAGTGACACACTTTGTCAAAAGCTTTGCTGAAATCCGTATAAATAACGTCGGTGTGCAGATTTTTTCTAAAGCCATTTGTGACATGACTGGTAAACTCAAGTAAATTCGTAACTGTGGACTTTTCCTTACTGAACCCGTGTTGGCAGTCAGCTATCAAAGTAGAGATCGGACCCGTAAGTTGATTTGTAACAATAGCTTCAAACAATTTTGGGATGGCAGAAAGCTTTACGATGCCACGATAGTTCTCTATAGAGGACCTACTCTCGCTTTTATGCAGCGGTAGAAGAAACGATTGTTTCCACGCAGTTGGAAAAACACCACACTTTAGTGATAGATTGAACAAATTGGTAAGGGGTTGGTAAATATGGTTCGCACACTTTTTCAAGAAACATGTAGGAATCCTATCAGGACCATATTTAAAAGATTCTTTTAAGGTTTTAAGGTAATTTAGAACATCTTTGGTGAATATAATTGGTGAATTAATTGAATCTGTCCCGTGTAGCTTATAGGTATAATTTTGAATTGGTGACAGCAGAATAGTTAGAAGTGAAAAATTGAGCAAAACTATTTGTGATATATTGACTATCGCTAGATATAATATCTTGATATTTCATGGCTGAGGGAAACCCTGATACTTTACGTTTAGAATTTACGAAACCATAAAATGACTTTGGATTGAGAATAATGTCTCTTTTGGTTTTAGAGATATAAGCTTTATAGCACTTTCTTTTTAAATCTATGTACTTCTGACGTGGAATTTAATGCAGTAAGTAATGTTTATTTAATCCGGATTTCTTATAAAAATTAAATGATCGCGTTTTCCTATTTTTAACAGCCTTAAGCTCTTTAGTAAACCAAGCTTGCGTAGGATGATCATAAGTTAATTTACGTTTAGGAATAAACTTCTCAAATAGGCATTAAATAGTTTGAAATGTGAGACGTTTAGATCGATATCACAACCAAATTCAGGCCAAGTTAATTTAGACATTTCTTTATTTCATTTCTTGTAGTTTGCTTTGGAAAAGTTAAAATCAAAGCTACTACATGAGTAGCATTGAGTGCCTTGGCCTTTAAACTAAAGCGCCGTGATACACCCGGGTACGCTCGCATTCCGTTCAGCTCAGCTAGCCGGATCGGGGTGGGTTTATTTGGTGATCACTAGATGGTATACATGCCGCGCGAATAATAGAAAAATCGAACCCCCTTGGTAGATGGCCTACCGAACCTTTTCCCCACCCATCCGCTGCAAATCCGAATTCAAGTTATCCCCCCCTTTTTCCCTTCTTTATACAACTCAACCAAGTGGCTCACCGGCCACAGTTGTCCCCCCTTCTCTATGCGATTCGCTTCTGGAATCCTGAAGCCGGCCAATTCGCTGTCCCACCCTTTCCATTTCTGACCATGGCCTCGTCTGGTCAGACCTTGTTTCAGGTAAATCCCCTCCCGCCATTAGCCACTCATTTTATCTAACCAATCTTACCTTCTGCATCGCTGATCACCCAGCTGACCCTTCTACACACACACACAATTTGTTTCGTTTAGCAATTCATTATTTATTAATAATTCCTTTTCCATTCTATGCCTTCCTCGCGCTTTTTGTTTACTCTCTACGTGTTTTCACTTCGCTTTACTTTAACATATGATTTCTTTCTACCTTCTATACTATCATTTTTATTGTGTCTCTTTGTGTTCTTATTCTAAATAGTTCATTTACATATGCGCCTATGTACTGCAAATCCATTTACGTGCACTAAACACAGGCGGTTTATTTACCTGGGCAAATGGTATTCTCGAACGCCTCTCGCAAGTAAAGGGATGGGGTACCAGGGGTGTTCCCGCAGCTTCGCAAGTTGTCACTACTCAACCTTACCCATTATCAACTGAAACCTAAGGCGCCTCAGCGATAAGCTAACAGATTTGGGCAGCTCACTGCGCAAAATCTCCACACCTCGATGCACTATCCTCAGCCTCTCTAATTCCTCAACGCGCCATAAGAATTACGCTGACACTCAGCACAACGTCCGTCAGACACCCACTTGTATTTTGTGCCTCTGCCCCTCTCCCTTCTTTGGCTGGGTTTTGGCTATTTTACAACTTTCTTTTTAACCTTGTTTTTTTTTTTTTTACTTAGCTTTGCGTTCCTTTTATGTAATATAAATTATAAATACTTTAACTTTGCATTCATACGTGGTACTGGGCAAACGGTAGCACCAAGGTGATATATGTATGTAGGTGCAATGGTTATTATTGGAGTGGCTTCGCTGCTTGCACTCAATTTCGAGTGGATCGCTCCTCGCTCGATGACAACGAGTTTGCGGCAACACGGACGTCCTTATTTTCGTCTCGGTTATGTAATTATTCTGAGTTACCTTTGAATACAGCTTTGGACTACCTGACAGCGACAAATATTAGCGCACTGACTCCGTTGCTGACAGATTGTGTTTTTGCTTCGCTCCCACGCAGCCTGGACGGAAACTTTGTTAAGTGACCGATTCAAGTATGGATGATTCACTCCGACGTGGATTGGATGAAGAACGAAACCGTGATAGCCACCTATGAGTGAAATATTCTCCTACTGCGATGAGCGATTGACTTAACAACGTTGTTGGCATAGATTATGGGTGCTCCCTCTTTGTCTCACTCCGCTTTAGATTGGACGTGGAACGAATGCGTAACCGTAAACGCTCGCGTTACTGCATTGCCAAGCAATTATTATTTTTTTTTGTCAACTAGTTACCTGTCCAAAATTGAAATCTTTATATTTTTTGTTTCTTTTCCTCGTGCTGCTGCGGCTGCTGGCTGGATCGAAAAGGCGGAAACGGAAAGTTGGCTGCGTTTATAACTTTTTTCCCCTAGTTTTTGACAGCTGGGAATGTCACACCGAGTGGTGTCGACGATGTGTTTAATGAGCTCTTAACTTGCACTAATTAACCCTTTGTAAACATCGATCGTAACAAAGCTTATAAGCTAGATGTTTATTTCAAGATTACTTTTTTTTATCCATTCATATAATAATGGAAATAGATAGTCAATTCACTCAACATAAAACGATCTTCAGAGATTTGGCTTAATTTTTTCAACAAGCCAGAGAGGAGAAAATGAAAAAAATTTATTTAAGCTTGCTGAATTTTATGAACCACTTGTTCAAAGCCAAAATATAGTGGCCGAAAACAATTTATGGAGAAGGTTCTTAAAATTGACATAATCTGCGTTTTACGCACTTCAGAGCTGCGACAAAACGTCATTTTATAACTTATACAAATTGCTACAAATATTTTCAACTCTTCTGGGCCGGAACATCTTTATTCATTCGCACAACATGGTCTAGCCAATTAAGACATTGGGTTTTAATTCGTTGGGCTTAAATCTTCTTTGGTGCTCGCCGTCGCCAACGCTTGAGGGTCCGTAAATCTTTCGAATAATCTTTCTCTCGAATACTCCCAGAGATGCCTCATCAGATGTTGTCAGTGTAAGCTTCTGTACCATAAACCAGGACGGGTATAATAATTTATTTTCGTTCTTCGAGAGATAACTTTACTTCTCAATTGCTAACTCAGTCAGAAGTAGCACTTGTTTGCGTGAGTGATTCTTCGTTGAATTTTTTCCAGGTTAAAAACTCTAATATTTTCTTTGCGATTTCTGTATTTTCCTCAATACAAGGTTATGAAAGCAATTTCTTTTATATGAACGAAAACACTTTAGCTCTTCGGGCTTGATTAGAGTATTACGTACTGAATAATCACTTCGTTTGTATTTTCGAAAATATTCTGTATATCAAAAGTGGGCGTGTATATCATCCGATTTCGCCTATTTTGGATAGCGCTCGGAGATGAGTGCCAAGGAGCCCGCATACCAAATTTCATTAAGATATCTCAAAATTTACTCAAGTTATCGTGTTAACAGACGGACGGACGGACAGGCATCGCTTAATCAATTTCTTTTTTCCTCCTGAACATTTTGATATACATACATAAGTCAATATCTATCTCGATCCGTTTATGCCGTTACATACAACTAGGTATAATAATGATGTCAATGCAGTTACACTGGATTCCGATCAACTATTTACAAGGACGTGTTACCAATCCTCCACCTTTTTAACAAAATTTAATTAGTTTTTAACAGATTCCGGTTGACGCAGTAAATGCTCCAATTTTGGTGGTAGGTCGGAAAGGGCGTGTTTCCAATCCCTCATTATTTCAGCAACTCGATATACAGCAACGTCAGCAATAAAGTATTTCGGAAACAATTTTTTTCTAGTAAAAAACATAGTTGTCTTTTGTTTATTGTAACGTCTTTTAATCAGTGCTCCCTAACCGAAAACAAAGCAAAATTGTTTCAAAGTTGTTAACCTACTAACTAGAAGAGATCTAAAGTGGCTATACCGACGTGCCTTAATTAGAAGTCATGGGTAAGATAACAGACTATTTTTACGAAGTGAATCTATTAGTACTACTAAACAATTAGGTATGATTGATTTTTAGAAGAAATGGCAGTTTTCAATGTGACAATTTAAATTTTCATATAGTATGAAGTAGCTTAGAAACCCCTGTTTAAGCTTTTACGGACGTTCCAGATTTTTTCATAAGTTTTCTTTCTTAGATTTTTGAGAAATAAAATGTATCTAGTTTTTTTAAAGTTTTTATTATTTGTTTAAGATAATTATTAAAATTAATCTTCAATATAATGAAACTGAAAAATCATAATTATTATTGAAATTTAAACAATACATGGAATCATGATCCAACTACAACAGGTCGTAGCAGCTCGACAAACATTCATACAAACAAAAGTTTTCCATGTATTTTGTTTTTGTAACTTGTGAGTTTAACGTCAAAATGGTACTGAGAAATGAGTGTAATGTCAAAATTCGAGCCAAAAGTAAAAATCAGCTGGTCTATTAACACGACCTGTATTATTGGATCATGTATTGAATTGATAACACCGTACGTGGGGCAACGAGATTGATTCCGTCTTCACAAGAAAAACTGTGAAGCCCTTGAAGTCCATTTATTTTAATTAGTAAAGGCCAACGTTCGTGTAATGGTCTAGTAAGTTCATCAATTTTTTATATTCCATATAAAGGATATTAATTCCATTTATATTTTTTTTGCGCAAATATAAAAATCTGAAGGATTATTGAAAATTTAGTTTTTTGTGCGGACTACTTCCCATACTTTTCTTTTAACAACAGCTCCTTTTCCATGCGTTTAAGCAAAAAAGTTCCATTCCATCGTATTAATTTTGAGTTCTCTAATTAAATCTGGAATGCTTATAAGGACAAATTTGTTTTTAAACTGACTGAACATTTATCGGAAAATATGTACAGCTTGTAAAAAAAGTTAAGGTTTTAATCAATTGCACAATTTGAGGTTAGGAAATAGTTAACATCTTCTTTGTTGTGAGTAACTTTGTCACTGATTACTGCAAATGATTCCGTTTTGCCATATAACGATGCCGTGTTATAAAGCCATATGGCGTCATTTCTCAATGGAGTGTGAAATAAGGTCATATGGTTTTATTTCCATGTAAGGAGTGAAAAAAGCCATTATGGTGTTATTTCACATTTAAATTTTTTTTTAAATAATTCAAACAACTTCTTCATTTTTAAATACGTCAATGATGTCATTGAAAGTCATTGAAGACTTGGGAAATTTCTGTTTTTTTATATTGAACTAGCTGACCCGCCGAACTTTGTTCCGCCTTAAAAGCAATAAATGAACAGATTGATAAATGTAAATAAAAAATTAATTTTTTTACTTTTTGGTCATGTATTTTTGTGCATGGGTTGCACTCTTCAATCAAGCACCTTGTGATAGACGAAATTTTTTGTTTTATTATCAGGCTCAAGAACAAATAACGCAGATGGTCTTACGATGCGTGAGCATGCCCGATATAATTGACCATGAGAAAAACATAGATTTTCTAGATTCAGACCACAAACTTTCAGGCCTTGTCATTTGTTAATGGTCATGGAAAAACAATGTCCATTTGCCCAATGTCAACGCTATAATGCAAGTAGTAATCAGTGCTGCAATCGTATCGAAACTGGACTTGAAAAATTTCTTCCTCTATCTTCTAGTTGTTGATTTCTGAGATTTGCTCGACGATTTCGCATTGCTAACCGAGCCGTTTCTTGGGCTGCCTCTCTTTGCTCTTGTAATTGAGAAGAACGAAGTCGAACCATACTAACGGGGCGCTCTTCACGTGCAATTTCTTGCTCTTCTTCAGTCCTTCAGTCACTTGTATTACGGTTTTTTCGTCAAAGATTTGATCGTCTTGGTCGCGGCATCATATTGTGAATGATAATGTAGGCACAATATACTAATAGAAACTCGAAACACACATCACCCGGTCAACTTCAAAATATTAAATTTTTAAAACTTTCAAAGAAGTGTCAGTAAAATGAGAATGACGAAAAACTATCTCGAAACGCAGAAGTTTCCGCTTAACAGGAATCAGTAAATACTTGCAAGCAAAACTTCTTTGGTAATCTAACCGCCTGCGCGATTTTGACCGTCCAACATACTGGCGCCAATTGGAAACACCGCAGGATCGCAAATCGGTCTCCCCTTGGTTCTTCCATGTGAGTGGTGGTCTCCCTCTTTCTCTTCTTCCACCGGCAGCTGGATACCTTCTGGGCTGGAGCATCTTTGCCCATTCGCACAACTTGGCCTATCCAGCGAATCCGCTGTGTTTTGATTCGCTGAACTATGTCGGCGTCTGCATAAAGCTCATACAGCTAGAGCGTAGAGGTCTACAAATCTTACGAAGAACCTTTCTCTCGAATACTCCGAGAGCCACCTCATCAGATGTTGTTAGTGTCCATGCTTCTGCACCATATAGCAGGACGGGTGCGATGAGTGACTTATAGAGTGTTATTTTCGTTCGTCGAGAGAGGACTTTACTTTTCAATTGCCTACTCAGTCCGAAGTAGCATTTGTTTGCAAGAGTAATTCTTCGTCGGATTTCCAGGCTAACATTATTGTTGGTGTTAATGCTGGTTCCCAGGTAAACGAAGTCCTTTGCTATTTCGAGATGTTTGCTGCCAACAGTGGCGTGGTTGCCAAGGCGCGAATACGCTGATTATTTGCATGTAGACAAAAGGTATTTCGTTTTCCCCTCGTTGACCACCAAACACATTTTTTCCACTTCTTTTTCTATTTTGGAGTAAGCAGAAGCTACGGCGCGGTTGTTAAGGCCTATGATATCAATATCGTCAGCTTACGCCAACAGTTGCAAGGAAAACTGCTTTTGAATTTTGGTTAATAACGATCATTTGTTTTTGACTTGCAAGTTTTACTGAGTGAACTTCCCCCAGCAACTCTCTCCCCCAATGAAATGTCAAAATGCGCTCTCACCCTGCAAATATTTTTAAGAAAATTGGAATAGGTCGGTCCTTGGTCCATTTCCAGGAAAAAAAGAATATCAAATATCAACAACACCAAAGGGCTACCAATATATCAAATCAAATCGCACCATAAATAAAAAGTGTTGGAATAGGTCGGTCCCTGATCCACTTCCCGGAAAAGAACCAATCGTAAATTTTAATAAAAGTAGAAGGCTAGCAATGTACCAAATTTCAAGTAAATCGCTAAGCAAATAAAAAAATTTGGAATAGGTCGGTTCTCGGTCCAATTTCCGGAAAAAGAGTATCCTATATCCTTTTCCTGGTTCCACGCTACTTCCCCACCAATTTTCAGCCAAATCGGTCTAGCCGTTCTTGAGTTATGAAAAGTGCAACTAACACAACTTTCTTTTTAATTTATATGGATAGTAAACCCCGCTCGCTTCGCTGCGTCTCAGAACTAATAAGAAACTGAGTCCGATTTTCATCATTATATCCCATACCAGATAAGATATCATTATATCCCATACCAGATAAGATATGGCACTTCATTACATCGCTTATTGCAGCACTCATTGTCACCTTTCGTTTGATACCCATATTCTACTAACAAATTTTGGATCACCTTGGCCCACAAATCGGTCTATATCTCCGAAACCGGTCAAGCTATCGGAACAAATGATATCTTAAATTTTAGGTTAAACGTTAAGTGATAGAATGGTGAAAGTTTCATTTAATTCAATTCTATTAAGTAGTTTTTGCGTGATGCGCGCACAATCATACAGACGGACAGACAGACAGACAAAAATTCTAAAAATTGTAGATTTTAGTTCCGCTGGTCCAATAACGACCTCTCCTATGAGTGTTTCTTGAATATCTTCAATGTACAGACATCGACCCGTTACAATTTTATTATATGTATTATAATATATACGCATTCTTTCATACTCTACTGTATTAGAAGCTTCTTCAAATTTTTTACATTGTTCGTCAAAAATATCACGTACACTTGATCTTTTAACTGACGCTTTTTTAACTTTACGTTTAATTGCATTGATGACTTAAAATTTTCCAAAAAGTTCACCTTGTGGTCCATGATTATGAGTTTGGAATTTCCACTTTTTCGCCAATATATTGTATTGTTCAAGTCCACCGAAACACCAACGTTACAGTTTTTTTCATAGCAATAATAATATTCAATATTATTTCTGCTACATTTATATTTAAATATTTGTTCTTCATCTTTTAGGTATAATAATTTGCTGGATGCCCTAAATCCAGGTATTAATTCATATTCGTATATTTGGTCCTCTTCCATTTTATTATTTGGTTAAATTTTTTGATGATGCTTGCTTGTAACACGCGGATAGTATACTGAATTGATGATGTCATGTAAAAAGAGAAAAACGTGTTAATATAAACTAACATTTCTTCATACATAGGCAGTAGCGTCACTTTCTCTTTTGATAATTTCTTAACTAAGTACAGTATCACAGAAAACAAGAGACAAAAATGCTTTCAATATATTGGAGAACGGCGGTTAAAATGCAATATAGAGCGCTCTCCCATTCTCCACCTCCTCTGCCATATTTCTCACACTTGGCAATGCCAACTCATTCTT
Source organism: Merzomyia westermanni (assembly GCA_949987695.1). Classification (NCBI taxonomy): domain Eukaryota; kingdom Metazoa; phylum Arthropoda; class Insecta; order Diptera; family Tephritidae; genus Merzomyia; species Merzomyia westermanni. Next base: position 17,828,286 of record OX465289.1, read on the forward strand.
TTGGCGGTTTGTAACCGTAACAATTACACTGTTTTGGCGTTATTTCCACTTTGGTTACTACACGATTATGGTGATATTGCACTTGGGTGTATGCAATAAAGCCATATGGTTTCATTTCTCATTCCATTGAGAAATAGGGCCATATGTCTTTATTGCCTATGGCTTTATTACACTGCATCCCATATAACCATGCAACACAAGCAAAAATCGTTACTTGCACGTAGCTAAAATGAGCTGATCGGATTTCATTTTGTAAACTAAGTCTATAGTTTTCTGCAAAATCGATTTTTAGAATAATTTCACCATTCCTAATATCTAATTTTCCCGTTTGAAAATAATTTCGAGTTGAGTTCGCAAAGTAAATCATTTAATATACTTTCGCATTGATTAAGCATTATTCTATGTTCAACATTCATCCAATGCTTCCAAGCGATAACATCCTCTAGTTTATTATAACAATTTAAATAAATTAGAGCATCCTTTACTTCTGTTATCCATTCTCTGCATTCGCCGGACATACATATTTCATTCTCAATATCACAACAGACATGTTTGCATGGTATTTGCAAGCGCACATAAAATGGGGCACATCTTTAGAAGGCATAACCTCCTTCGATCTATTGGAATAAAAATTTGTTTTACTGATACACATATCAGGGAATTCATCTTTAAATAATTGATAAGCTTCATTTACTGTGCCTACCATGTACCGCTTTGTTACAGGTTACTTTTAAGTGTTTACTTTTTTTGAATGTTCCCCAGACTCCTATTCATGCCTTTTCTCTTTATTTTTATTGCAATATTTTCCCTAAACTTCCTTCTTACGCTCTAAATTTTGAGGAAGTGCCATTTCTACTTTTTTGATAGCTTTGCCTAAAGATTGTCTATTCTTATACTTGCCAACATTTTATAAATGTAGCTCGTGTTTTTTTTCAGCCTCCTCTCCCTGTTTTTTTGCCAGAACCTTAGTGGTTTTTATTCTTCGCCCAAAATCTTTTTTCTTTTCACACTCTAAAACTAAATGCTCAGCCCACTTTCCGTAATCCTTTTTTAGGTTTGGTTTCCACATCCTTGTCCTCTCAGCGGCCCTTTTTTATTAGTGGAATCCATTTTCTTTGAATAGTAGCAATATTACAAAAAATTTAGCATACGGAAGTTCCAATTTTTGATATCCTTACATTTCTCGATCTTAGAACTTTTTTAAATGTTTTTAATTAAATAGAAATATAACACAAAGCTTGTTTATGTAACACAATATTGGCTGTATATTTTGCGGCCGTATGCTTTGAAAATCAGATATTTTAATTTTGAATTATACTTCAACTAATAAATTTTAGAAGTGATTTTGCTATCAGTATGAATGATTATACGACATACCAAATATTTCACATACATATATATTCCAACTTTTTTTCAGGTTAAGCTATTATAGACAGTTTTTTGGAGACGAGGCCTAACTTTTTTTTTAAATAATCAACACTAGTTAAAAAGTCGATCTTATCTTGATATGTAGTTTACCAATTAGAATAATTTTTAAAACATGAAAGACGGCATGCACAGCTGTCGATTGGGATCGAACAAACTTTCTTAGATATAACTTCGTTTTTCTGCTCTTGATTGACACTTTTCAGGAAACGCCCATATGCAATTACACTCGAGCAAAACTCAAGTATAGTACGGACTAACGATGTGTATAGTGCCTTTGTGAGATACGCATTATCAAACTCTTTAGACCAAGCCTTAACAAATCTTAGCATACCCATGGCTTTGTTAGCAATAAAGAAATGTGAATATTAAAACACAGTGTAGGATCAAAAAGGACACCCAAATCGTTTACAACAGATATACGATATAAAGGGGTATTATTTAACAAACAGGATGTCAAATCTGGCTTCACTAGATTTGCTTACATTTAGAGTAAAGTAAAGTAAGTAAATTTGATGTGCACCAGCATAGGAATCAGTCCTAATCAGCCTAAAGGAGATCTCTGATAGGCTTGTCAGAGGGACAATACGTATAGCAATCGGCTACTTCGCCCTCATGCATTACAGCTTTAAAATATGGTAGAATATGTGGCAAATCGTTTACGAACAGGGTAAACAGTAATGGTTCAGGAAAAGCCAGGGCGAATTTATACCAGGTGATATCGCAGCGAATTCATTTCTGTATACACACACCTACTTCATGTGTTTTGTTTTTGCTTTCGCGGCTTATCCTGTTAAATTGCATAGAATTTTTTTATTTTGACACTAGACGCCGCTGCTCATATGTTCTTATGATATCACCTGTAAGTGAATTCGCCTTGGGGAAAAGCTGAAAGCTTAGCAATTCCGCTATACCTTTTCATGTAAGGGAATAAAAAAGAAAATTGTTGACGCAGATTCCAGAGCCAAATTAAATATGTAGCTTTAAAATCGGCAAGTGCACAGCACAGTAGCTCAGCACATAATTAGGAACGCCATCAGGATCCGGAGAGAATATAGGATTCAGTGATTCAAAACTTTAAACAACAGTGGTATTAGCTAAATAATATGGATACTCAAAACCTTGGGAACAGTTAGACGAGTAGTTCGATTTAAAGAATTTAGAAAATAATTCCGCAAAATCATCATTGATAGGAAAGTTTTTTGGGGAGTGTTGTTGGAAGTGAAAATTCTTTGCCTGATATAAGCGCGATACGCTTCGGTACTTCTTTGCGGTACATGGCCGACTGTCGTCGAAGCGATTTGGTATGACCAGTGGAACCGTCTAGGTCATCTCACCCGCTTCTTCCGTAAGGAAGGAGAAGATGGATAACGAGAGGTCAGAGGCATTATACCCGCAGACCAACCATTGAGTTGCACGCCATTGCCTTTCTGCATTTTAGTCGTCTCATACCACCGTTTTGCCTACCTCGGGCTTATTCTAAACCCCTTACCCACAGGGGTAAGTTGAGGAAATTGCACGAAAGGAACTCGCATGATCTTAAACCTCGTTTGGTTTCAGCAGGCTTCAAGTGGTTCTTCACAATACTAAAAAAAAACGGCTTTAAGATCGACAAAGAAATCTCTGAAGCAACGCTCACGCCTTTCTTTAATAGCGTCTTTCTTTCTTTTCGGAGCACGATAGCCTTACAATGCGGGTTGTATCCGTATAATTCTGATGTTATTTCTTCACTCATGTGTGGTCAGACTCCCTGATATTGGGTGTAACACACTAGCACGGTAGGATTGCCTAAAATAAAGAAAGGAAATACCTAAATGAACACAGCTCTCACCTCTGCTTCACTTTCCAAAAATTTATAGGGGCTTTTTGGTGGCTAACACAACCGCATTAAGGCCGGTATGCAGATAACAAGAAATTGCCCAAGAAAAATTTAGCAATTTTTCTTGCATGAAAAGGAAGTAATAAAAATCCATGGTAAATAGTGAAGCAGCAAGAAGAAGAGCACATAGCAAATAAACGAATTAAACGTTTTTTGCCAACAACTTTTCACTGTAACAAAATTTTTCTTTTTCGCTTTCGGATTATTGATACCGAGGTCAAAACGCGTATTTTGATACCTCTCCCGACATTTTTGAACGTGTTTTACCAGTATTATCATATTACTGTTTTCTTCAAGAAATAAATGCCGCTTGATATATTTTTTGCGGAAACCTGTGTTGCCGTACTCAAATTTCACGACGAAGTAGTAGTAAAATTACGTTGAGAACTGCGTACTTCCTCAAGAAAAGGTAACCCAAGAAATTTTCTTAAGCGTTTTTTATATGGAGTTTTTGCTTTTCTTGTGATCTGCATACCGGCCTTTAACTGCTAAAACTTAGATTTTACAATAGAAGGTTCCGCAAACAGAGTTGATATTCCCTGTGTACTAAGAATAAAAGGGGTGTCATGACCTAGAAAGTTCCACTGGTCATACCAAATCGCTGCCACGACAGTCGAGCAGTACCGCAAGGGAGCACCGGAGCGTACCGGATTCAAATCCGGCTAAGGACTGTTAATTCGAAAACACCTCCCAAAGCCTTCGGCCTCACGTTGTCTTCGGTTCTGCTGAAGGCTTTATACCTCTCATGAATACTTATTCCGGTTTTTATTGCCCGATCCTTACTTACAATAAGTAAATACAGTGAGGAAATTGACGGTCTTATCTTGTGAACTCGAAGAGCTATAGCCAAAATCCCGTCAATAGGAAAATATTTTGTATGGGGCTATATGATATATTGGTCTAATCTTACCGATTTTCACTAACCACCTTACGTTTATAATAAGTACAGTAGCTAAAAAATTGTTTGTTCCTAGGTATCTAATTGCAATAGTTATAGCACAAAACACGTTTTTCATGAACACGGTCCGATATTTGTAAATATGAGAAGAAGTAACGGACTCTTGGAAATGATCATGCCTTTCTATCATGTATTAGTCATTTGGATGGAGCAACAAGATCGGACATATATATGATATATATGTACATATATCTCAATTAATTCGAAATTACAACTTCAAATTCCGAATAGTTTGTTTCAAATGTAAATAAGGATCGGAAAGCGAAAATCGTGGTTAGCCTTCATGAAAGCTGCTTTGCTATTTAAACGCAGTAGCCCTATGTACGTTGTTTGCACGATAAACAAAATCGTGCAAAAATAAGCTAACATGTTTTGTTTCTAGTAATAATATTGACTTATTCCATTGGCGTATTCGAATAGGGTTAGACAAAAAAAAATACATATTTTAAATGTGACTCTTGAATAATATTTAAACATCTGTATTTTTTTAATTTTTGAGCACGTCAAAGGTGTTTTAAAAATAGAAACGTAAATCAGTGAACCATTTCTCTTTAAAATTTGCATAAAATTTGAAAAATCGTATGCTGAAAATTTTGCAATATCCTCATGTCTCTTACACGCCTACTTAAATAGAGTAAGCTATGGACTTTGATTGTCATCGTGTCAGCGCTAAATGGAACGTTATCGATAAACAACAACAGAACTCTATTGAGGTGCGAGACATTTCTGGTCCAGTGTAGAGTAATTTGGCGAAATTCTGTCTTTCCTATGTGGCATAAACCCATGGTCTTTCAAGTGTAGGTGTCTACATTGTAGTTGGTTTTTTTTTTTTTTTGACAAAAGTACGTTCCAAGCAGATAGAGTTTGATTAATTCGCCGCCAGAAACTTTTATAAAGTGACAATCATAGTCATAACCAATCAACGCATATGGTGGAATTTTGTTAAATTGCTTTTCTTATATTCAGTTCCAATAATGGGTTTGATTTTACTACTTTTTAACGTTTCAGCAAAATAGTCCCTCAGTATTGAAAATAGCCGAAATTTCTGTATTTAAGACTCTTTCTTTCTATCTTTTCATACTACTGGCACTTGTTCCTCTTTTATTAATTCTTATATGTTGAATTAATTGATTTATAAAATCTGTTTACCTTGCAAAGGAAGGAGTTTGAGCATTTTTCTACCAGGAACCCTATCACAAATTTTCTGTCCTGAATACCAACACCACCGCATATTTATTGAATTTGTTTTGAAAACAACCAGTCCCTAAAACTATGCTTCCTTTCGCTCCTCACAGAAAAGCAATTTTAACATGGTTAAAAAGTGAATCTCCGCAACAATTCTTTATCAACTTTTTGGGTATGCGCGACTCACTGTGCGTGACACTAAATATTCGCAAAAAACAAAAAAAAATTTATACCGATCACACATATAAAAGGCGCTAAGAAATGTATGAATATATTCGCAGTTTTAGTGTTGAAAGCTAAAGTTGCACATTTGAACGTATTTTCTACTGAAGAGCTCCACAAGAAAAGTATTTACAAAATGGTAAAACAACAGTTTGCTATGTAAGTAAATAAAATCAATTGTAATCTTAACAATTATCCTAGATAGTGTTAGAAAATTATAGATTTTTTTTTTTTAATTTTTTGTTTAATAATTCTTATTTCTATAATAATTAAGTTTATGTATAATAAGAAGTGATAAATGTACCACGTAAATATGGATTTAAAAAAGTATAGACGAAAGGATTAATTTTTGAACGCAGCTGAACATAGAGTATACTATTTGTGTTCCTCTAACGGTCCTCTTGGTATGACGGTAGGTCGTAGCGCCATAATCGCGATAGATATAGACATGTGATGAAGTTTTTAGGAGGAAAAAATATATTGTTGATTCAGCCATGTCAGGTAATATTGGACGAAGTCGGTTAAGGGCCACTTACACTTTCGGCATTGTTTCTAACAATAATAATATAATTATATTTTACTTCCATAACGTCGCTGTATGTAGAAATGCGAAAAAAAATTCAAATGTTGAAAGTGTGCAGCAATAAAATTTTGATTAATTCATTCTAACGATCAGGATCAATTTCGGATCCGTATAGAAGGTCTGTTCGTTTAGTTTTTTGTAGTAGATTTTTTGACAGCCAACCCTTATTTGCTTGGTAGCACAGACACACATACATATATACACAAACAACTCTCATACAACTGATCCATAACGTTCCCGTGAGATCTTGATCGTGGTACCGATATGGATAGCTGATTAGAACGCAACTATTAACAAATAATTGGTGTGGTAAATTTCTATTAGCGATATCATGCTAAAAACAAATTTTAAGTGCACTCATACGTGTTTGAATTCTCTATTCCTATTTTCCCTGCTATTAGTGCAAATTGGTGAATATGCTCTCAGTACTTGTAGCCATTAAACTGCCAAAAATGGTGTTTGATAAATGGCAATGTAAACTCAAAGAATTAATGTTTCTGTACCGAAGAAAGGAAAATCTACAAAACTTGGGTTTCATATAAATTTATAACAATAAGGTTCCAAAACATTAATGAACTGAATTAATGTGGATCTTAAAGTTTTTAGTACGAACGCACAACTTTTATATGCTCAACATTGTTGGTAAAGCTTACTGCTGAGTAAATAGTCGCAAGAAATCTATACTTAATAATCTATATATATTAAAGAAAGTGACGTTAGTTCCAACGCTCATAACTCAAGAACGCCTGCACCGATTGGATGATTAACACTAATTTAGATTGTTCTCTGACAAATACCCAATAAATTTTCCAAAAAATTCCTGAAAAAAAAATTAATTTTTCCCATAATTTATAATTTTTTTTTTGTTAGAAAAGCTCAATAATGGATCGATCGATGGTGAAGTGGAATTGTGTGTGTGTGAAATAGGGATAGGGATAGGGATAGGAATGGGGATAGTGATAGAGATAATGATAGGGATAGGAAAAGCCAATATTTCTAGATCCATTCAGGTAAATATCTGGGCAGGACAAAGTCTGCCGGTCCCTCTAGTATACATATAAATTTTCGTACGAGGGAAAAAGACAAAGTACTCTGCCGTTTTCTATCGTTCTAAATTGGAAATGACTCATTTTCGCCATACATGGATATAAGGTTATTATACCTTTCATGAACATGAAATGGTATTATAACTTTGGTCCGATGTTTGTAAGTATGAGAAGAAGAAGAGATAGACCCACCAATAAATATACCGACATGATCAGGTCGATGAGCTGAGTCGATTTAGCCATGTCCGACTGTCCGTCTGTCTGTTTGTACGCAAACTAGTCCCTCAGTTTTTGAGATATCTTGATGAGATTTGGTATGGGGCCGCCATTTTGCATGAGACTAATCATTCGTCGGAATCAGCAAGATCGGAGCGATACAACGCATAGCTCCCATACAATCGATAGTTTCGATAAATGGGTTTTGGGCTATAAATTTTGCAATTAAAAAGCTAGGAACGTAAAACTTTGCACGTTTGGTACTTATTATGTATGTAATGTGTGTAGTGAAAATCAGCCAGATCAGACCTATATAACATGTAGCTCCCATACAATCAATTGTTCCGATAAATGGGGTTTGAGCTATGTATCTTTAAATGATCAGTTTTGCAGACTTTTTACTAAGTTTGAGTAAGGATCGGACACTTAAAACCGTGATGCGTATTCATGAAAGGTATAAAGTGTTCGGCACAGTCGAAGACAGCCCTTTCCTTACTTGTTTTTAAATTGAAATAAAAGTAGCAAATATTCGAGTATTTAGTGTTTGTGCGTACAAAGCAGCAACGCACCATTATGGCTCTCTAGTCTTTCTTTTCATACTCAGCTAAAGCTGAAGTAATTGGCAGTGTGGTCAGATGATAGAAAAAAAAAAGGCTACATCGGCAAAAAAAAAAGGTTAGAAAAGGCTAAAATTAGGAAAAAAGAAGCTAAATTTTTTGCGAAATCCATTTAAAATTTTTTATTTTAGTTCAAACTATTTGTATATAAAGCTGTAGACATAACTTAAAGGAACTTTTCTTGTTTCAACACATATCATTCACATCTTCCTTAACTAGGAATTTTTTCAAAGAAATACATACTACGAGTATAGAAAAATCACTACAACAGAATTAATTTTATATTTTCTTCGTCCTATGAATCAGAAGAGCTTGAGTCTGCGTACAAAGTTTGGGTATTTATCATAGAGATGAGATCATCGGTAATTTCAAAATCAGTGCAACATTTGGATAAGCGTTTTAAAGAACATCTAATATTAAGCAGTGAGTTAAGCATTTTAATTTTTAATCTGTTCCTCAATTTGGTTTTTCAAATGTTCATGACTCTAAAAATTCTTTCAACCTCCTCATTACTGAAAGGTAACACCAAAGAGCTAAGTACAAATTCGACCAGTTTTAAAAAAGGGTTTAATTCGTTTAATGAATTTTTATGTTTTTGGACTTCCGCCCAAAATTCTATTATTATTAGCTTTCGCCACTGCAGCTCAATCATTGCTACTTGACTTGGAGAATACCTAGACTTTTTTTCTTGAACTGAAAATATGTATCTTATATAAAGAGTTCATATTATCAGGAAGGCGAAGTCGCAATTGGGTTATCAATATCAACTCCATTAAAAATAGTGGACAAATATTATGACTTTTCTTTTACGACTATTTATTTCGTCATAAATACTACCTTCATTCAGTTTATATATTCCTCGAATTTTGATTTTATTTTTAGAACGTTCTAAGCATGTTCTGAGAACTTATTGGGTTCATTTTATTAACATTTTCTGCTTCTTTTGGGAACATTTTGGCTTCATTTTGAGAACATTTCGTGCTTGATTTTAGAACCATTTCCGTACATTTCAAGAACGTTTTGGGCTTACAATGAGCCTGTTTTTAGCTTATTTTCAAGAACATTTCGTTCTTGAGTTTATAACGATTTCCGGTCGATTCAAGAACGGGTTAGACCTATCCTGGGAGCAAAACGTGCCTGTTTGCAAAAATAATTAAAGAAAACCATTTTAATTCATATTATTTAATGACATTGATTTAATGAAAATTCATATGAAATAGAGTTTCTGCAGCCAGTCAATCATCTTCGATGGCATTGACATTGTGTAGTCTTCAATTCCAAACTAACAAGTAAAAAAAAAATTGCATTAGCTATGCATCAGTACACCAACACATTCAATGTTATTCTACCTGTTTTCTCCAAGAAAAAAGCTTCTCACGAAACAGCACGCGCAATCCTAAAGGTGGTACCGCTTCCTTAAGATCCTCGCTAGTTAAAAATTTTAAGCTCTCGGGAGTTACTTGCGCAGCTGCAATAAATATTGGGTCAGCATTTTCAGTAAATTTTTATGGAAAAAATCTTGGTACCTTTCCCGATATTTTTGGACGTGTATTAGTAGTTACGTACGGTCGTATAGAATTACCAAAAGTACCAACGTAAATGAAAAAGTTATTCATGTTACCATTATGGTATAAGTAATTGTTAACGACAACCACTGAGTCTTAAATTGGGCAACTTTAAACACTTTTTCATTTCTTTGATAAATTGTTTAACGAAAACAGCAAAATCATAAAGTCTTGTTCCTACTTGCAGGAAGAAATATGTATGTATGTTGGTTTGTTTAAAAATGTTTTTTATTGAAACTGCACAAACGCACAAGAAAAACTTTAGCATGTCCACACGTACAAGGTGGCGCAAAAGTAAGCTTCCGATGTTCAGCATATCGGTTGTGGCACGTGCAGTGTGTGCTGTTGCACCGTCTTGTTGGAACCACATGTTTTCCAATCCCAATTCATCAAGTTGCGGCAAAAAGAACTCGTTGATCATTGCTCTGTAGCGCTCACCATTCACAGTAACCGTTTGGCCCCGACCGATTATTGGTCAAATAAATAGTCAGCAATATTCCGCGTTCTGGAGCAGTGTAGCGTAACATTGTTTATTAACGTGTATTTCGCATGTGTTTACTACACAAATGTCAAAACAGAACTGACTTTAGGGGCCAATCGCAAAATTTATAGCATTTTCTGATAGGAGGATTACTTTTGCGCCACCTTGTACATATGTATCCAAGTACTTATTAAATTTCTTTCTGCAAGTAGGAACAAGACTATGCATATATATGCATTAACTTACCATTTAAATATGGAAGAACTTCTTCCATTTCCATTTCTTTTCAAATTTGTTCCAAATTCTCCATAATAATAATACACGAACACTACGCAGCGAACGCCAAATGAAAATAAGCATTGTTCCCGAACCTTGTCCTTAAAATACGAACGATTTTATCGAAAAGAGAACGGACGGTTTCATTATATGAACATATGTTCTCTTTTCGATAACATCGTTCGCATTTCAAGCACAATGTTGCTATTTTGAGAAAGGGTGGTATATTTTCAAGAACAAGTATGCTAGTTTTAAGACCAAAAAAGCGAGAACACGAAAATCTTAAATTAAGACCGATGGTGCTGCATTTTAGAACGGCGTTTTTCTCTGAGTGTACAGTTTTTTTTATTCAATTAATAGACCCCTTCTCGGAGACTGATATGAGAATACAAAACGTTTCAAAGCACTCAACCTTTTGAAGCCCTGTGTTTTGGTAGTGTTCTGAAATGGTTATTTTCACTATTCGGTTTTTCATTCTTTTGGTCAAACATCACTCAAAGGAAAGATATGTATGTATAAATATATATAGGAAATGTAGGGAAAGAAGCCGAAATAGGGATGCGAAGTCGCAATAGTGAAATTTGTACAGTACGAATCAGCCTATTCTGCTAGTCTTCAATGAATATTTCTTCAGAATTTTACTATGTCAACTCCTATTTAAGGTCACTAATTTTTAATATCTTATCAATGTTGTAAACTGTTTCTCTTTTCAGCGCCTTCTTGTCAGCTTTAGTTTTCTTGATATTTGCAAATTTGGCAGTAGCTCAAAATGTCATACCAGGCAAATGTTTTACTTTGCCTAAAAGAGTGGAAAATTTAGATTTCGACAGAGTGAGTATTAATTTTACATACGTACATAAACTTAACTCCACCTAAATAAGTTGATTGCTGTATTTCAGTGGCTGTCAAATTTTTAGGTGAACAAATATTTTAGGGAAGTAATAGTAACAGGATAAATCGCTTCTATACCTCAAACTTATATTTCATGGATTTCCACTTAAAAGATGGTAGGAGAACTTCGCTTTGGTATCGTTTTCTGAAGTTGGATCCATAAATACCACTTTCAGCTTCAAAATCATCCCGTTTTCAATAAATCCTTTACATTCCAGAATACTGGGCCTACAATGTTTGAGGTGGGTCGCTCTTTGCATTAGTTGTTCCTTGATAAACCACGAAAGGATTAAGCGTAGACTTCTAAACAAAGTTAAGGATTCTCCAGCCGTTTTCATCAAGGCAATATTTTAAGATTTAGTTAACACATGCAAGTCTAGAGGGGTATTCTTTCTCTTTGAGTCAATCCATGTTTGTATCATCTCTACAGATGATAAACAGATGTACAGCCACTTCTTGTTGCTTTATCAAATCCCCCAGAATGACGTTCACTTCCTCAAAAGGGCAGGCAGTATATAAGTAATCCAATAGAATTATGCTTTGCCATATCCCTCTCAGGCCATTCGTTAAAGATGAGTTTCTTAAGACTTACCGATCATGCTGCTCTGCATGCCATATTCAGTGAAAGCAGGGGCACATCCCTCAGGCTGTAACTCTCCGACATATTTCCTATAAATCATTCAATTATCAATTATCTAGGAAATGTTTTGATTATTTACAGTTTGCACATTTGTGGACACAACACAAAAAAATTGGAACATCTTTAGAGGGTGTTTCTACTTGCAACACATTGGAATTTATTTCTCTTGGCGGTGGTGCATTTAAAGCGATTTTTGGATATACAGCGTAAGTATTTGAAATTTTATTATACGAGTATATACAAATACAGCACGCTAAACAGTTTCGGGGTTCAGCAAAGTGACAGTTTAGTCAAATGTGTATAAGTTTTCAGAAGCAAAAGAAATATTGATTACTACGTCTCCATCCACCCACTTTTTATTTACGAAAAGGTTTAGAAAACAAAAAAATTATTCAGCTCATAATACACCTATAATGACTAAACTTGGTATGTAGATTTGAAACTTTGGCTTACAATTCATTTCCTTTAAATTTTTTAAAATTGATGCAGCGCCGGCGGCAAATGATTAACTAAATTTTACAAGCATAAATTAAAAACCGTTAAAGGTATCATAGCAAAATTCCTTATGTCAAAGATTTTGCTGTAGCAAAGTGGACGAAATTTGTTAAAAACCACGCCCACTTTTATTCAAAAAATTTTTAAGGATAATAATCGGCAATAAACTAGACTATCGAACATTTTTTGTCGAAAATCGCACTTCGTCGTAGTCGGGCTAAGAAACATTACTTCAATTCTCACCGTTTAAAAGGTTTTAGGTAGACGTTTTCATTCTTACAATAGTTCAACTTATCAAAACCCAGTTACAATTTTACGAATTATTATGTTTGTTCATTATTTACCAGGGATGGTGCTGCAGGGGCCATTGAAGGATCCGGTAGTGTGCTTCCTAATGGCCAGCTTTCTATAATTGTTCATACTCCTTCCGGTAAGTGCACCAAACGTGATTTGTGAATGTTTACATTAATCTTAACCGTTAATATCCCTCTAATGAAATTTTCAAACCAGTCTTCAAAAAAGGATGTCCTAGAGCTACTGACATCGTCTTATAAAAGTGGACAGTTGGAAGTATTTCTTGGGTACTAAGCTTAATCTAGTATTGTCGACGAATGGTAGAGGTCTAGACTCATTCTTATCTAGCCGAATTTGCTGGAGGGATATTAAAAAGTAGTTTTGGTTTACATCTGCACTTTATTTTAAAAGGAAAATGTTGCCCTAAAAGAATATGATATTTATAGACAACAAAAACAAAATCCATTAAATCAAATCAATATTTCTTTTTTTTTTATTTAAAGGTGACGTTAAATTGGATTTCTGGGTTGTAGATACTGATTATGATAACTATGCTACCTTATACAGCTGCTCGTCAGCAGGCAATTACATCAAAGGTAAGTGAATTGAATTTTACTGAGTTAATAGTACATGGAAATGATCCTTTACTCTTCTTTAAATGTCGCTAAACCTCATTCGAGGACTACCAGTCCTCTCCACCTGGCTTTATACTCGTAAGCCTCCTCAAAAAATAGTTTTTCAAATGACCAACTAGACTTGCCGGTTAAAAATACCCAGCCATGTACCAAATACATACCCTGCATGTCAACAAACATCTCTTAAAATTTTCATACAAACTACTCTTCTAGCACTGTTCAATCTGCAGGTTTCCTCCGACTTTAGTTATAAAATTTGGATGAAGATTTTTAGAAAGGTCGTGCACATTAGGCAAGGCTCGGCACTGTTTACATAAACCCAAGGAGATTACTCTTGAAAAACTCATGGGTCATCTGATAAGTTGTTGTAATTCTTTATGCTTCCGCGCTGTAACTCAGTGCGAGTGCGATTCTTCTTTCGTGTTCAAGATTTGGTGCATTGTGAAAGTCTGCTCAATAGCGAACTAAGCAGGGGGGCGCACTCATAATTCAAATTCCAAGAGCTGATGCATGCACTATTATCATTCTCACCTAGTAAAGTCTCTTGTTGGTACAAAGTTTACACCTCGGCTGGAGTATTGGAATTTTGTTCGCTGTTTCGTTATGTAGCGAAATGTTTCGGAATAACTTATGTAATGATTCCGAGCAGCCAGAAGATCATTCTTGCCACGCTCATGTCTTCTGGTTTCGTTTCTTTTTCACATCACTATAATCTTTACTATCGTCGTGGTTTGTGCGCATGAACAACTCATTGCTGAAAAGATGTAACCGAATTTTTAAAGTTTTCATCTTTACAAAAATGTCTCAAATTTTTCTTTTTGCAGAATATGCTTACATCCTGACTACCCCTAATGCAACATCTGTTCACAAAGGAGCTGCGAGACAAGCTCTTACAGACAATGGAGTGTCTAATAATGTAAAGAAGGTTGTTCACAAAAATTGTGCAAATTGATGGGTGCTTCACTAAACTTAAGTTTTAGCTAGACATGTATCTATGAATATTTTAATAATTCGTAAATATGCATGTGGACGAAGCCCATGCTTAAGAAATAAAATTTAAATAGCAAATGAAAAGTTTTTTATTTTTAAATATAACTTACATACCTATTATACAGCCTTGGCCAAAAGTATTAGGCACCCCACTAAAATATGGGTAGTCTCAAACGTGGATATCAAAGTTACAGCTTTTTTTTGTAAATGTGGCACATGGGTGTTTAACTTTAAATTAAACGAATAAATTGTAAAATATTGAAAGTCATAGCAAAATAGGTAGGCTAAATCTAAATTTTGTCATTTTTAAGAAATTCATAAAATATCTTCGCATTTAAAAATAGAATATTAGGTGTTAATAATCTTTAGTGCAAGGTTACCAATCGTATAAAAACAGTTTATATTTATTGAAATGCCTAAAAAAAAAGTAAACTTAGTTACGATGAACGAGTGAGGATTCAAGTTCTAAGTGAAGAAGGTAAGTCTCAGGTTAAGATTGCCAATTTGGTGGGATGTTCGGTGCGCGGACGAAATCCCACAATAATAAATCAAAGAGTGGAAGAAAGCGGCTAACTAGGAAACGAGAAGATCGAAAACTCATATGCGAGTCTCTCAAGGATCGCAAAAAATCCTCTTCTACCCTTGCAGCTGCCCTTTCGAATGACTTTAGTCAAAGCAAAGAGCATGTATGAATAAGAGGCGTCAGTTCGCTCTTTTGAAAATCGGCATTTTTACTCGTATGTTCGATGTTACTCGATGTTTTCTATTAGGGTTTCAGCGAGTCCTCTTTGTGCTTTGTCCTTAATATTTCCAAATTATTTGGGTTAAAGTTTGTACTCTATGAGTGGAAATTGAGTAAACCCAAAAGGTAAACAAACGGAATGAGTTGAATAAGCGACTCATTTTAATGCGATGGCCGTGGATTTTGACGTTCGTTTGCCAAAAAATGCAAGTATTTTACTTGAAAATAATTTTGATGCAAAAATTTAATTAAATGCTGAAAAATACTTTGTGCTATTATTTCGAGATTTCCGATCTCAAATATATGTATGCTTATGACTCCCGCCCTTGATTAAAACATTTTTCCTTTCTATTATTTCTATTTCCAATAGGTATTTTATGACTTCAGCCTTTGGTTCAATCATTTTAATAATTTTTCTAAATAGGATATTTTAAATTTAAAGTCTTAGATACATTTTTTTAGTAGGTAGGTATGCAATTGCTTTCAATTTATAATAAATTGGTTAGAGGTAAAAAAAAACTTTAAATAATCTGATCTAGAATTAAAATTTTTTCGGAAATTTTTGTTTTAACAAAAATTATTTAATGGTTCCTAATAAACAATACCATTTCTTCTTGTTAAAATTTCTACAAAGAAATAGTAAAAACTCGTAATTTTCGAGCGTTTTGGAATTCAAACTAAAACATGAAATTCATAGCATTACATTTTAAATAAATATATATGTTATAGTAAACCTGAAAATAAATATAAAAAGTAGGTAAGGATAATTAAAATTGAAAAAAAAGTAGATATGGATATAATATGGGAGGAATACATTTTGCCGTCGGCAAATCACACATTCATATTCCCATATCATCCGCCAAAAAGTGTGCATGCGTAAAGCTTCCGCGCACGCGCATATTTGTGTGCATACATATGTCCAAAAAACAAGGCCTTTACTCTGTAGTCCTATTCGAAAGGCTATTCTACTCGAAAGCAAAAAGCGATTCTAATACACAAAGGCACTCTGTAATTCGGTAGAATTTACTTTAGAAAATATTCCATAGTAGTAGGCATCACTGTTTCACAAATTTCAAGCGCAAATCAAAATACAAAAACACTTTGCATAAATCTCAAGTGCAGTATTAGGCAGCGCAGTTTTACATGTCGCAGTAGCGCAGATGATAAGAATGTCGGCTACCACGCGTGCGGTTGCAAGTTCGAACGTAAGTGCTTGAACAAATAATTTTAATTCTTGTATTTTATTTTTATTAAATAAAAGTTTATTGTTTTATTTTGTTGTTGGTTTTACGGTCTGTTCATTTTACATATTTTTATAAGTATAACGAGCTCAAGACCAGTTAATAATAATTAACTAAGAAACATTGAAAGCAACAAACATATACAGGCTATAGTTAAGTACTATTTCGAAAACAGCCACGATTTCTCGTCAGACTAATTCGTATAGTTTTGATATTTCAGAGGATCTTGTGGAGAATCGAACCCACTCACTCTGATTGCCAGCGCAGCTGCCTAACCCATAGGCTATGCTGCGTGTAGTTTTGCAAACTGCTTAATTCACGTTTTCCTCTAATTGTTGTTTGTTATCTTGCCAACGGTATACACAATATTTTAGACATTCTGTCTATATGTAAATCATGCATGTTGGACTCTGAAATAGCAAAACTATACGAATTAGTCTGACGAGAAATCGTGGCTGTTTTCGAAATAGTACTATAACTATAGCCTGTATATGTTTGTTGCTTTCAATGTTTCCTCTAATCAAAAATAATAATAATTAACTAAGAATTATTATTAACTGGTCTTGAGCTCGTTATACTTACAAAAATATGTTTATTGTTTTAAATATGTAAATATTTCTGATCTGTAAAAATTTTGTTTTCTTGAATTTTTCCAATTTTTTACATAGAATTCTTCAATTATTTTCTGTCAACAGGGATTGCTTAACTCTTTCTGCGATAAAAATGATTTCTTGATGAAAAAAATAATAATTGTTTTATTATAATCATAAGAATATACGCTTTTGTGGATTTCCGTTTACTAAATTGTTGTAGAATATGATTTTCTAACTTTCGACCGTATTGGCATATGCTTTCGAAATAGTGAGTACCAAATTTTCGACAATCGAAAGGGGATAAATCAAATCCGAAGGGAACAGAATAGATCGTTGTTCGTGCGTTCTACTCGAAAATTTCTTACAGAGTTCGAATCACTCGAAAGCGAACAAATTTTGTTTCGAATAGAGCTACAGAGTGAGGGCCCAGACAAACGTATGCGCACAATCACACATAAATACCTTCACATGTCCTCATATCACCCCTCTAATGCATGTGCTGTCCACCAGCTACCATGCTACAAAAACAAACACCATTCCTACGCACAGTCGCAGCAGCGAAATCTGCCCTAAAAATCGGTCGTCATAAATGCAACAATAACAATTTCATTCATAAATAAAATACTATTTCCTGATGAAGTTGAGATGCAATGTGGCAACACTGATCTTTCACAAATCGACAAAATTAAAATCTGACAAAAATCTTAATTTCCAACTTCAATTCATATTGGGGGTATTCAGTGACGGGGTAAAATTAAATTCAGCTCGGCATATTTGCTACAAATTTTTCATTTAGGAACTTCATAGGTACTTTGCTAGGCAACCAGCATTGTATATTGAATAAATTCTGACCCACCATACAGAAAGTCCCAGGTACAAGTACCGGGACAGGTAAAATGAAGAAATTGAAAGTAAGACACGATATATATATAC
Source organism: Merzomyia westermanni (assembly GCA_949987695.1). NCBI lineage: Eukaryota > Metazoa > Arthropoda > Insecta > Diptera > Tephritidae > Merzomyia > Merzomyia westermanni. The sequence continues at coordinate 17,846,193 of OX465289.1, forward strand.
GCAATATGTTGAATATATTGGAAATCTTCACAAAAATTTTAAATAAAGATATTGACCAGCAATTGGTATAAATCTATACTAAAACGAAAAAGTTATTATTCTAAATTTTCTATATATTTTTCATATATTTCATACAAAATTGGCATTTTTATTTTAAACGTGCCAAAGTACGCAGTATATGTCGTTTGTTAAATTTTTGAGCTTTGTGATGAGAGCCCTTAAAAAAGTAGATCGCAGTAGCAGAGCGACTGATTTGCTTGACAATGTTGTACTAATTATCAATTTTACCCTTATCGGCACCAGCTTCCTTGTGACTGCCTTTTGCAAATTTTGATATTTTCGAGACTTCTATGCTGTTACGAAAGTTACGGCAACACCTTGCTAAACGATACATGCCCGCATATACAACTATATGTCAAATTATGTCTATATACAAGGTGGCGCAAAAGTAAGCTTCCGATGTTCAGCATATCGGTCGTGGCACGTGCAGTGTGTGCTGTTGCACCGTCTTGTTGGAACCACATGTTTTCCAATCCCAATTCATCAAGTTGCGGCAAAAAGAACTCGTTGATCATTGCTCTGTAGCGCTCACCATTCACAGTAACCGGACCTTGAAAGGATCCATATCAAGAATTGAATCGCAACTTCCACTCGGCTACCATGCCTTCCATGCCTGCGATTGTCACACCACCGCCAATGCCGAGTTACTAAGGGTCGTTAAAGAGCACATATGCCTCGAAAACTTAGATGTCAACAGGAGATCAGAAACATTATCATCCGCAGAAGAGCAATATGCCATCCAACAGCTTAAAGCTAATACCAAACGTATTAACGGCCGCTACGAAACGAGTTTACTTTGGAAATGCGATAATTTCCCACATCCCGACAGCCTACCAATGGCATTACGTAGGGCACAATGTTTGCCATCAAAACTGAATAAGGACAGTAAATTGGCTGAAACGCTATCTGCTAAGGTAAAGGCATACGTCACCAAGGGATATGCTAGGCAACTTCCGATTACATCTCTGTCAGAATCCAAGTGCTGGTACCTACCAATCTTTCCAGTATATAACCCCAACAAACCGGCAAAGGTCCGCCTCGTCTGGGATGCGGCTGCCAAAGTGAGCAACATCTCTCTTAACTCGATGTTACTAAAAGGGCCAGGCCAGCTAACATGCCTAGTATCAGTTCTGCGAAGGTTTCGGCAAGAGCAATAGCGGTGACCGGTGACATCGAGGAGATGTTTCACCAGATCCAAATACGTGCCCAAGACCAAGACTACCAGCGTTTCCTGTGGCTGTGACCTGGAGCAACCAAACCTTCGGTTTTTGTGATGACACTAATGACTTTCGGTGCTACCTGCTCACCGAGTAGCGCGCAGTACGTAAAGAATATTAACGCAGAAGAGTTTGGCACCCGTTTCCCTCGGGCAGTCAGCTGCATTGTCAACAACCATTACGTCGATGATATGCTCTACAGCGTAGACACGGCTGAGGAGGCGATTCAGCTGGCAAAGGAAGTAAGATTTATACATTCGCAAGGTGGTTTCAACATTAGAAACTGGAGATCCAACTCAGAAGACGTGCTGAAAGCACTTCAAACAGGGGCAGCCGACTCCGAAATTAACTTCAATACCAGTCAGGAGGTACCCGCTGAAAAGATCTTGGGGTTATGGTGGCTCGCCGGAGTCGATTGATTTACCTTCCGAGTCTCTCAGCACCACCAGGGACTGGGATTATTAAGCGCTGATTACCACCCCACCAAAAGAGAAGTATTAAGAGTAGTCATGAGTGTGTTTGATCCTTTAGGTATGCTTGGGTTTTTCGTAGTATACGCTAAGGTCGTTCTGCAAGAAATCTGGCGGTCTGGGTGTGGATGGGACGATAAAATTCACGATGAACAGCTCCGCAGCTGGCTGAAATTGATTAGCCTGTTCTCAAAGGTTGAAGACCTACGGATACCAAGGTGTTATTTCAAGAATCTCAGTCCCGATTCCGAGTTGGGGTTACACGTGCTTGTTGACGCCAGTGAGAACGCATTTGCGGCGGTCTCCTACCTGCGTCACAGTCTTAATGGGGTCGTCCAATGTACGTTAATAGGTAGTAAGGCAAATGTAGCGCCTTTAAAAATGCTGTCGATTCCACGCCTCGAACTGCAAGGGGCTGTTATTGGAGCCAGGCTGGCCGCTGGTGTGGTCCACACCCATACTTTACCTATCAAAAGAAAGATCTTTTGGACTGACTCTCGTACAGTACTCTCCTGGATTCGCTCCGATCACAGGCGCTACTCACAATTTGTGGTGTTTAGGGTGAGTGAAATATTAGAGTTGACTGAAGCAGGAAACTGGCGATGGGTTCCCTCGGCAGAGAACGTGGCTGACGACGCAACAAAGTGGCAGACTTCGCCTGATATTTCGAATCAAAGTCGTTGGTTTAATGGACCCGAATTCTTGAAACACAACTCTAATTATTGGCCGGGCAATGTTCAAGGCTTGGAAAAAACTGAAGAAGAGCTTAGAGCAAAATACGTCGGTGTTCACAACCAGGTACGACAGAACTATGCACCATTGGGAATACATGTACGCTTTTCAAGATGGGCCCGCCTGCTACGTACTACCGCTACCATATTATTAGTTGCTCGTACATGGAAATCGTATCGACGAGGGGATCAAGGTCTACACAGTCTATTGGGACAGGACGATTTCAGGCGCGCCGAAGTCTCGCTGTGGAAGGAGGCCCAACACGACGTATATGCTGACGAACTATCTCTGCTCACTAGGAAAAAAGCAATTGAGCGTACTAGCTCTATATATAAGCTTTCACCCTATACCGACGAAGAATCTCTGTTGCGACTCGAGGGAAGAGCAAGAGTACCAGGCCGGCAAGATCTCATTATCCTACCGAGAAATCAAAATATCACTAAATTAATAGTGTTCGATTATTACATCAAGTACCTTCATGCTAACTCCGAGACTATTGTTAATGAGATACGCCAGGTATTTTGGATTCCTAGACTACGCGTTTTAGTGAACCAGATACGTAAGGAATGCCAGATATGTCGCAACTATAGGGCCGCGCCACAGCCACGTAAAATGAGCCGTATACCTACCACTAGAATGACACCCTTTAATCGCCCATTTTCGTATGTAGGAGTTGACTATTTTAGGCCTATATCCGTGGCGGTACGCAGGAGTACTGAAAAAAGATACGGTGTGCTCCTGACTTGTCTAACAACCAGAGCCGTGCACATGAGGTAGCTCATTCATTAACATCGGATTCATGCATCATCGCCGTCCGGAGTTTCATGGCCAGGCGTGGTATACCTTTGGAGTTCTGGAGTGACAACGCGACAAACTTCAAAGCCACTCAGCGCGAACTGACTGCGGCTTTTAACTCCGTGGACAGAGATAAATTAGTAAGCACCTTCACGAATTCACGTACGAAATGAAAGTTCATACCACCAGCATCCCCACATATGGGGGGAGCTTGGGAACGCCTAGTACGATCTGTGAAGAACACTCTCTCTAGGACACTACAAGCGTTCCGACCGTCTGATGAACAGTTGCGCGGCGCACTAATGGAAGTCGAGACAATCATAAGCTCACGCCCCTAACTTACATTCCGCTGGAGCACGAAGACGATGAAGCTCTTACGCCTAACCATTTTTTATTGGGCAGCTCGAGTGGAATGAAGCCCTTAACTGAGTTTTCAGACGAGCCCACACATCTACGAAGGGGTTGGAGGTACGCACAACAAGTGGCTGACATGTTTTGGAGACGATGGCTGCGGGAGTACCTGCCCACGATTACGCGACGCACCAAGTGGTTCCAGAAAGTCCAACCCATTGAGGAGGGCGACGTCGTTTATATCGTCGATCCTGATGGCCTAAGGAATTGTTGGCCAAAGGGTAGGGTGATCTCTGTGAAACCAAGCCCTGATGGCCAGGTAAGGAGCGCGAAAGTTAAGACGTCTGCTGGTACATACGAGCGGCCCGCGACTAAGCTCGCCGTGCTTTCTATAAATGCCGAGGAAGGAGAGGTAGATCTTGGGGATATACCGGGGGGGAGTGTTACGAAAGGTACTGCAACACCTTGCTAAACCATACATGCCCGCATATACAACTATATGTGACCTGGTCTACGGAAAGGGGGCTTAGGTGTCAAAAAATCAATTTTCACTTTTTAGTTGATTCGGATGGAAGATGAGATGCTTTTTCACGTGGTAGAATCCAAAAAGTCAAAACTTGTTTGAAAGTTCCCTAAAAATGTAGTTCATTTTTCGACATCTCTAAACAATTGTTCCCCGTTGTTTATTTTTAACAGCTGTTTCCCAGAAAACTACTTTTCGCACGTTAGCTCCCTTTTCGTAGACCAGGTCACATATGTCAAATTATGTCTATATATATTTATGTATGACGTCCTTTGATATCGCTTGTTTACATTCACGAAGAACCCGGTTTCTTTTCAATTTGGCTACCAGCGCGTGGAGTTGTCACGGAAAATTATCCTGATTCATCCAGGTTTTGACCAAAGTAAGGAAAATCTGTTATTTGTAACTTTCACTATTGTATTTATATCTTCATTAATAAACACATATTTTAAACACTGCTGACTGCGTGTTGTCAAAAACTTGGTCTACTACATTTGGTTGCTACAAATCGCAACATATGCTATTGACATTTCTGAAATGTAAAATAAAAGCGTTGTTTAAGCGACATAAGCTATAACGATTTTTTCGTCTATTTTATTTACGCTGCACTCTCTTGTAATTCGCAAGCAGCTTATGAAATATCCCAAAGATATAGTTTATGTTTTGTAAACCCAAAGGGGGGCTTTACAGAACGAAAATGAGGAAGCCAATCCCGTGCAATGCCTCAGAGCCAACAGTGCTCGACCCCAATTAATACATACAAGGTGTAACATGTGCTCCGCACCCCAATTTACTATTCCCAAAACATCACCCCTATGCAATATGTGCAAGGGGGGTTTTTCACAACGAAAATGAGGAAGCCAATCCCGCGCAACGCCTCAGAGCCAACAGTGCTCGCCCCCAATTAATACATACAAGATGTAACAGGTGCACCGCACCCCGTTCTATATAGACCAAATAATTTAAATAAATAAAATAATAATTAAATAAATATTAGAAAAGGGCTCCCTATTTAATATGTGCTCCGCACACCCCCTTTTCCTCTCTAAACTAATAATATAATATAAATAATAAAATAAAATAAAAAATAACTCAAAAAAAACTACTCGCCCTCCATAGAGCTTAGACAGCGTAGTCAACCGACTAGCTATAGTCTGAAAATAGTAGGGATTTTGCGTTTTCACTAGTAGTTTATTTAGTCCCCTTTTTTCTTGCATTTTACTTGAAGCTGCAACGGCAACATTGTTCTTCACTGTCGCACATGCATATGTATTTATATGTGAATGTTCATATTGCATGGATGAAGGTGTTATGTGGAATTTTTGCATTTTCGCTATGTCTATGAAAACTCAGAACATTCAAATCAGTTTTCGCGGAATTTAAAGGTTTGCACATATATTCTTCATCCATTAAACGATGCCAGCAGCCTTGGCCATACACAAATATGTACCTACATATATTAGATCGCATAATACGTATTGACGTTTGTAGGCACAAAATTATGCTATAATAAACATTTTCTTATCAAATCTGATTATGAATGAATATTTTTTTGGATAAAATTATTATATTAGTGTAATTATAAAAAATAATAGGTTATGGCTAGGTATTTTTAAATAAAATTCGGAAAAAATATATAGAATTAGGTATGGATTTAAAAAAAAAATAGGTATGAAAAAAATAGATTACTTAATTTAAATAAAAAATCAACACATGCCATTAGAGGTAGGTATGGCTTTTTTAAAAACCATGGACTAGATTTTTTTTTTTTTGAAAATTTAATTCAAATTGGGTAAAAAATATAGAAGTATTAAATTAAATATATGAAAAGTTATAATAATATTATTGAAATAGTCTGTATATTTCAGCTATTTGATATCTGTTTCTACTTTGCATATTAAGGTTTTGTATAGCAGAACACTGTGCAACCAAATATTTCATACTTGTAAGCATGCCTTGCCTATCTTGAAGCATGCTTCTCATATCCAGTTGAAAATTTTCTTTTGTTTTATTTTCAATCTAAAATGCGTTTTCTATTTAAAATAATATCAAATATTAATAAAAAAAGAAAAAAAAAATTTTTTGTTCCCTGTGATGGGACTTGAACCTGGGTCTGGTAAGCCAGACCACCATATCAAATGGAAGCTTGCATGCATATTTTATGGAAATAAAAATGAAAATATCTTCATATATCTATTGGAAAACATTTTCAATTTATAAAATAAAAATATTCCAATATTTTGATATTTGTCATATTTAATATTTTATTTACATTAAGTTGATCAATTTGCACAATCATAATAGGCAAATATCCTAAACTTCACGAAAACGCAATGTTCGAAAAGACTCAACTTCATCAAAAACTCAATGAAGTAAGGTACTCAAAATAAAAATTTGCTACTCATTCGATTAGCTGATATTTGGCAAAGTCACTCCAAATAAATTAAGAAAATGCACAAAGAATTAGGTATGGATTTAAAAAAAAAATAGGTATGAAAAAAATAGATTACTTAATTTAAATAAAAAATCAACACATGCCATTAGAGGTAGGTATGGCTTTTTTAAAAACTATGGACTTGATTTTTTTTTTTTGAAAATTTAATTCAAATTAAATTAAAAAATTAAATATATGAAAAGTTTAAACCCTTATAGATAACGCCGAGCAAGTATAGCGAGTATCTCTGCTCGAACATACGTGTTGGTGCCTCTTATTCATACATGCTCTTTGGTTCTAGGCAGGTCACAAGCAGTAAAATATTGAGTTAAAAATTAAATAAATTATAAATTTTAAGTGTAGAAACATTTATATATTTAATTAACAAAAAATAAAATAAAAACAAAAATTGTCCGCGATTCCAGGTTCGAACCTGAGTTTCACACGTTCTACTCGAGACGCTTTCTACCTGGGCTATCGCAATATTTATATTAGTACCGTCAAATGCTGTACTTAAGATGTAAGCAAGTGTGTTTTCACCACATATCATTGGTGAAATTTTTGCGATTTTCTCTTACAAAATCATCTGAAGTCACAAAAATTGTTTCTAATGAAAAATCTCAAATTTAGTGACTTGAGATGAGACAGACTTACAGAATACAGCTATAAATTGAACTTTCGTGAGCGATGTTGGATAGTTCTTCAACCAATTGGCTTAGAACGGTATATAACGATTGATTAATCGGATGCCTTTATTGAGGATTAAATTCTGTCATAAGTACCAAACAAACCCCACTTTATTCAAGAGAACAAATAACTTTCGTTAAAAATTATGATCTCGATTATCGAAAAACAAAAATTACTTATTATTTTGGAAATGCATGAATTTTAAAGTGGTTGCGGTCCTCGTGTCACACCTACTTGCATTCGACTGACGTCGTTGGTCTGCCGGTGGCTTATAGTCCAATTACCCACCGACGCACGTACGCAGTACGTGTCAGCTGACACGACCTGTCTTATGAGAGTGCCATGTAAACGAACACTCACCGACGTTCAATTTTTCCGTATACGTAGTACGTAGCGTAGAAATCAAAGAAATTTTGATTTTTTCCGTAAGAACGTGTCAGCTGATTGCTCGCTCATATGACAGTGTTGCCTATTCATACGTGTGTATGCTGGTTATGGATCGTTTGCAGTTGCTTTACAAAAATACTTAAAAATACCTACGAAATTTTCAGAATACTGTTGAAATATCCCAAAATTACTGAAGTAAGTTGTTGATTTTTATTAAATTAATTACCTATGCTTATTTAATATTAGCTTCAGACTTTTATAAGATTACAAATAATCGATTAAAAAGTACGTGTTTGCGTTAGCATGTATGAAAACGGATCAATGGCAACATTGTATTAAATGTAAACAAATATACAAAAGCCTGAATTCAACAAGTTTGGAAAATTTTATAAAATCTGTTGTGATAATGAATGACGAAAGATTAATTTTGCTAGTAGAGGAACACGGTGAGCTTTACGACAAAAAAAATCCTGGACAGGTTAAGTAGTCGCTACAACAACAACAACAACAACAAAAAAATCCTGCCTACAAGTTTAATGGTAGGAAATTGATGATTTGGGAGCAGATCGGCCAACAGCTAGGCGCAAGTGGTCAGTACAAAGTTTGTTTATATGCTAATAAAATTGCCTAAAAACGTATTTTCTAGGTGATACATGTATGCGTAGATGGACAGCACTTCGTGACAGGTATGGCCGGGAGATGCGGAAGGCTGAAACACCATCAGGTAGCGGGGCGCAGTACTACAGAGAGTGGTATCTGCTAGACACGATGCGTTTTTTCAAACCGCACGTTGTTCCGCGACCGTAAGTACATAGAGCACACGGTAATTGTTTACTTAAGGAGACAACTGCTAAAACACGTCCGAAGTTATCTGGAAAGGTATGAAAAGGCGCATTTTGACCTTGGTAATAATAATCCGGAAGTGAAGAAATATTTGCAATCAAAGCTTAAAATTTTCTGTAATTTTCATGTGGTTGTTGTAATCACAGATGTGAGGGTGTACCGAAAAGTGCAGAAGTGTGTTCTGCGAAGAAATACTGTGGACAGCGTAGCCGGTGTTGGACCGGCTAGGTTAGGTTAGGTTAGGTTAGGTGGTAGCAGCCCACTAGGTGGGCCGCTCACTTGGACACTTTGAAGGTCCGTTGTGATACCACATTCTGAACGGTGACACTAACTTAGGATCACTTGGCAAATCGCTGCGTAGCGACAATAAAACTCCTGATTTGGGACACATCGATTTTCGACACGTCTTCCGGAGACCTAAGAACATCCGAACCGAGATACCTGCGCCTAGTCCTAGCAAACGCTGGACAACTGAGCATGAAATGACTTGATGATTCCACCTCGTCGTCCTCCATGCAGCTTACGCAGCTCGGGTCTTCAAGAATATTTAACCGCACCGCATGGACCCCCATCGGACAGTGCCCTGTCAACACCCCTATCACCATGGAAAGATGTAACTTGGGGAACCTGAGTAATTCCACTGACCGCCCGGAGTCAACTACTGGCCAGAAGGACTTCGACACCTGACATGAGGTGGTGTCCGCCCAGCGTTTGCTTAACTGTTCCGAGGCCCACCTGCCCAGAAGCAAACTACAGGTGGTAAGGGGAATACCCAGTGTACTGGAGTCAGCCACATCTGTGTCACGCGTGCCAGCTCTGGCCAAGAGATCCGCATGGCAATTGCCGGGAATGTCACAGTGGCCAGGCACCCAAATGATTTTTATTTTGAAGTAGTTGGACGCAACCGCAAGCGATTCCAGACAGTCGCTCACTGTCCTCGATCGAACGTTGCCTGCACTCAGCGCCCTAATTGCCGCTTGACTGTCGGAGTAGATGTTGAACTCCTTGACAGTGAATGCGCTCGACAGCATCCCATCTACCGCATCCTTAATGGCGGCAACCTCCGCTTGGAAAACGCTACAATGATCAGGTAGCCTAAATTTCGTGCTAATCCCGAGTTCCTGACAGTATACACCCCCCCCAACACATCCATCCAGCTTTGACCCGTCCGTAAACAGGTTCGCCAAGGCCTCCCCCCAGATAGGTTCTCCGCCTGTCCACTCATCCCTTGCGGGAATGTAAGTCGAAAACCCCTTCGCCGGAGAAAAGGTCGGCGCACAGTAATCTGTTCTATTGGGAATAAAATCAAAGCCCGATAGTATATTGGAATGGCCATACTGAACAAGCCTATAACCAGCGTCTCGGAGCCTAATTGCAGCCCGAGCTGCGCCTATTTTTCCTACAAGGTCAACTGGGTGCAGATTGAGCATAACGTTCAATGCCAGGGTAGGAGTGGTGCGCATGGCCCCACTGATCCCAACCATGGCCGTTCGCTGCACCGTGACCATCTTCTTCGTGGTGGAAGCCGTGTCTAGTGCGCCCCACCAGACCAATACCCCATAAAATAGGATAGGTTTCACTACCATCTCATATAACCAATAAACCACCCTAGGAGAGAGACCCCATCGTTTGCCGATGGCCCCTCTGCAGCAATACAGAGCGACCGAAGCTTTCCTAGCTCTATCCTCTACATTCAGCTTCCAGGACAGCTTCCTGTCCAGAATAACACCTAGGTACTTAACCTTTTCAGAAAGCACCAGCGGTACACCCCCAATAGAGGGTAGTACAAAATCATCAATCTTATATCTTCTCGTGAAGAGGACTAGTTCCGTTTTACCTGGGTTAACAGCCAGTCCACAAGATTCGGACCACTCTGTTACAATACCCAGATACCCTTGCAGAACATCCCTTACGGTACTAAGAAACTTTCCCCTACGCTCGAGGTCCTGGAGCAAGCCGTTGACTACAATGACCCAGAGAAGTGGAGAAAGAACACCTCCTTGCGGCGTGCCCCTTCTCACCCCTCTCTGAGCCCCAGCACCTCCCCACTCCGCCCTGACAATCCTGCCACAGAGTAATCTGCTGATAAATTCTATCAAGCTTGGTTCAACTCCTAGGCTTGCTAAGCCCCGTACGATGGCAGAAGGCAAAACATTATTGAACGCTCCTTCGATATCCAGAAAGGCCCCCAGCACGAATTCTTTGTGCTGGAAAGACCCCTCTATTAGTTTTACAACGGAGTGAAGCGCCGTTTCAGTTGATCTGCCTTTGCAGTAAGCATGTTGCGAAGCCGAAAAACGCTCCCTAGGGACCCTGCTGCGTATATACAGGTCAATCAGCCGCTCCAACGTTTTTAAAAGGAACGAGGAGAGACTGATTGGCCTGAAGTCCTTGGGAGATACGTGAGAGCACCTCCCCGCCTTTGGAATAAAGGTAACCTTGACCATATTCCAAGAGGCGGGGATATAGGCCAACCTCAAGCAGTTGGCATAGATGGGAGCCAGCCAGCTACAAGAAACCCCCAGCGATCTCTGTAGTTGCACAGGAGTTATGCCATCAGGCCCGGGTGACTTGTACGGCTTAAAAGAATTAATAGCCCATACAAGCTGGCTTTCATCCAGGCAGATGGCTGGCCGAGCCCCCTCGCTCACACTAGTGGGCGATGGGGCATCGCGGTCCTGTGAAACCGGGACGTCAGGGAAGTGAGCATCCATGAGAAGTTTGAGGGATTCCTCGCTACTCATAGCCCAGCTGCCATCTACATTCCTCAAGTAACCCAAGGGAGCAGGATTCCCGGAAAGAATCTTCCGGAATCTCGCAGACTCATTACAGCCTTCCACGCTTTCGCAGAAAGTCTTCCAGGAGTCTCGTTTGGCTCTCCTGATCGCAGATTTGTAAATACCCAACCCAACTTTGTAGAGCTCCCAGTCAGAAGGTAGTTTACTCTTCCTGGCCCTGTTGAACAGGCGCCTACTGGAAGCCCTAAGGTCGTCTACTTCCTTAGTCCACCAAGGTGGTTTACGCTTTCCACTTACGGTTTTCAGTGGGCATGCGATTTTATACGCTTTATTACAAGCAAGGGTGAATCTCTCCACCAGAGCATCAATAGCGGTCTCAGATAGTTCTGAGTCCGATATGGGTGCTCTTGGGAGAAACTCATCCAGCTTGCTACAGTACCGGACCCAGTTAGTACGCCTAGGATTTCTAAACATGGTTTTACTGGGTCTAGATTTAACAAGAGAGAACTGAATATACCTATGATCCGAGAAGGAGTGTTCCGGAAGAACACGCCAGTCGGATATAAGGGGAAACAGGTCTTCTGAAACAAGAGTGAGGTCCAGGACCTCCTCTCTAACTGAGGTTACAAAAGTGGGGTCATTACCCCTGTTACAAATACATAGCCCTTCATTTAGAATAAAAGCAAATAGTGACTCACCTCTTGCATTCGTATCCGAACTTCCCCACAGTGAATGATGCGAGTTCGCATCTGCTCCGGCAATGAGCCCTACGCCTCTTCGCTTTGCCTCAGCGGTAATCTTGCATAGTATTTCAGGAGGCGGCCCATAAGTATCATCATGGGCCATATAGGCCGAGACCAGCCACGATCCCTTAATACCTTCCTCCAAACACACAGCCGTTACGTCATCGTCACTGAAATTGGAAAGAAGAAAGGCTTTAATATCCTTCTTGACCAGTACACATGATCTTGGCCTACCTGCCGTTCCGTGCACAAATAAGTTGAAATTGCCAGTCCTCAATCCACATATTTTGCCGCTACTGCTTAGCCACGGCTCTTGGATAAGGACAACGTCCACCCCGCCTTGCTCCAGGCAGAGTAGGAGGCTGGCGGAGGCCGTCTTAGAGTGTTGGAGATTAATTTGTCTGATGATCATGATCAGACAAATCCATCTCCTCCACCTCAGCGGCCTCCCCCTCCGAAGCTAAAAGCCTCTCCTCCTCCACCCTGTCGAACAGCAGTCCAACACTACAGACAGATCCCGCCACAGACGGGATGCCCGCAGAGCCAATGCTGTCCGACCTTGCAGGCATGGGCACCGTGTTTGCGGCCGTCGAGGCCTCCTCAGGCTCTCCTCCCCCCCGCACCACAACCGGAGGCGAAGCGTCATCCCCCCTGGCATCGGCGCTGTAGATCCTAAGAGTCACCCGCTCGATACCATAGGAGATAACACCCCTCGACTCAGAGATAGGACCCACGGACTCTGCATTAAGCAGCAACAGCACTTGCCGTCGGGGCCCCTCGGGTTCCTCAGCCCTAAGAACCCTCCAGTTGTGGGTCGGAAGGTTCTGGTTGCAGTACCGCAACTGCTCCAGAATTCTCTCTGGCTGGGACGGTTCGGCAGGTAGCCACACCCGAGCCCTTGGTCGAAGAGGGAGATCCCTCCTATCCACGGCCTCGAGTCTAGCCCCCCGCCACAACTCCCCAACCAGCGAGACAAGGCACCTAAAGAAGCTCGCTGACCGCTCGTCAGCGCACTCCACCAGCCTGAAGCCATGGTACCATCCCATATGTTCTATGGATGGCTGTGGCCCCGGATACCTACTAGCGGCAGTCAAGTAGACCGCAGAAAAGGCGTTGACCACCCAGCTCCACTCTTCCCTGGAGATGGCCCCGTCTTCCCTGCTTCTGTCGACTACCCCCAGGGTGATGGAGCCGGCACGTCTAGCGACTTCACTAAACGTACGCTGCACAGCTTCACCACCCCGGGCCCTGTGCTCTCCATTACTCGGCCTCTTCGGCTGAGCGTCGTCACCAAGCGGGACCGACTCACTTCCCTTCTTAGGTGCCGGAGTCTGGTCAGCGCTGCTCATGACATTCCTGGCCCACTCCAGCGTACGGGAATGCTTCTCAGAAAGCTGAGAACCTTCCTGACCGCTGTAGCGTTCCAGGATTTTGACAGCCAAGCGCTGATCGCAGATGGCTTTCCTTCGTGGAGTCGCTCGCTTGCTTCTTCCAGACCGCCTCCGCTTCGCTGTGTTTACAGGAATGCTGGGGGACAATCCTCTGCTGGTGCTAGCCGTATTGTCCAGGTTGCTCACCAAGTGAACCCTCTGCAGCTGAGCACCTAATTGTGCACTGGAGCAATGTCCAGTCGCGGATGTCGATTTCGACACTCCTTTATTGCCAGCGGAACCCGCACTCGCAAGAGCGCCAGCCCCGCTGCACCCTAAGGGGGAAGTTGCTTCTAGGTTTCGAAGCTTGTCCGTCCTTTTCGCCCTGTTGTCACGTCGCGCTTGGGTGTCTCTGCGGCCTGATTTCAGGCCTCCAGCTATGTCTGGTCGCATCCCCTCAAAGTGAGTCCTCTGCCTCCGATTCGGAGACACGAGCACCCTGTCAGGTCTGCGACCCTGTCCCGTACTTGTAAGCCGGTCAGCAGCCGAGCCACTCCCAAGCGATACGCAAGAGCGAGCCTCGTTGCTGGCCGGTTTCCTGTCCCCGTTGTCCTCGTCCGTCTTCCTCCCGTTTTTCTCCCCCTCCTTTTCTTCCTTGTTGTTGTTATTTTTGTCCATGCTAATAAACGTCCCCACTCAGGGCCGCTATCCAGACCCGAATGTGTAGTCGCCCAATAATGGTCCCGTGGTTATCTATGCGAGCAGGGAGGCCACGCGAGGGTTGACGCATGCCCTTATGAGACATGCGTTCAGAGCCAGACCGAGCGCAAAAACGGGAGATCCTCAACCGCACCTACACCACCAACTAAATGGCGACGGGCCTGGAACGTACCCTGAGGCCTGCCAAGGTTTTAACGGGACGTGGGCAGCTGCGATATTAGCCCACCAGCCATTTCAGTTGGGTTTCACCCCAACCTACTAAGGTGGCAGAATACCGCACCTGCCAGCCCAAAGCAAACTAAATCCAAACATCGTCCGAGAAAGTCCTAAATCAGTCACCATTTTTTACCTCACTACCATAGTCAAGAACCGTTTCCACACGCCAGGGCTATTGAAGAGCTAAGACGTGCAGCTGTGACTCCTGACCTCAGCTGGATACCATCCGCACAGAGAGGTACTGAGGTACCAATCTGAACAGACAACTGTGGTATCCATTACCAGTCGGCACCCTCTGGGCGGGTTCAGTATGAGGATTTTTTGCCGACCACTCAAACCTGGACCGGCTAAGGATTATTTGTTTGAAGCGCGGCCCCTATTCGGGGTCGGACCCGGGTAATTTTTTGGTTTTTTGTAAATAACTTTTCACTTAAACAAAAAATCCAAAATCCGCTTTCGGATTGTTAATACCGAGGTCAAAACGTGTCCTTTGATACCTTTCCCGATAACTTCGGACGTGTTTTAGCAGTTGTCTCCTTAAGTAAACAATTACCGAGTACACATTTTATATTTATACGTTACTTATATATAGCTTATGTATATGTAATTATATTTCTTGTAGAGTCCGGTTTTCTTTAAATGTGTGTCCAGAGGCATCAACTTCTGCGCGAAATTCGGCAATGTCCCAGCCTCTTCCGTCGCCAACAATGCCACTACCGCCACCATCCCCATCTGCTGCAGTGGTACTACCCATTTCTACACCAGCATCACCACAAGTCTTTGAGACCACGTCCTTTACATTCGTCACCGTACCCGCGCCCATTCCTTCACCGTCACAGAAAACTGCACCCCAATCGTTGGCAGTAGATGTGTTTCCCCTTTCGCCATCGCCATCTTCACAGCAAATTCCTTCGCCATCGCCATCTCAGTCGAGTGATCAAAATTCTCGTGGCTCTGGTAATAGGAAACGGGGAAATACCACCGATGTTGTGAACAGCATGTGTGAGGCAATTGAGCTGTTCAAAAAAAAATGCCTCGGAGTTGAACAGGAAGGAAATCCAGCTGTGGAGTCATTTGGTAAGATGATTGTGTCCATGGTTTCTTTGTGAAATGTAAACAAAAGAAAACAGCTGATTTCTGCGTTACAACTACGGGAATAAAATTCGCTCAAACGTACGTACGTACGGGATACGTAAACGTACGTTACACACGTCGGTGGGTAATTGGACTATTAACTCAAAATATTTGAATTTTTTAAGTTGACGCATGGTGCATTTGATCGTATCGGGTCATGATTGAAGAGCAGGGTACTAATGTTGTGCTGCGCTAGGCAATTGTGCCTACAGCGCAAGCGGGAGTTTTGCGCTGGAGAAATATATATTGGTGAAATTCGTATAAAAGAACAAATTGTGTTATTTCATTATATATAATAGAAATAAATTATAATATAAAATCAAGTTATAAGTAACATGTTTCAATAAGTATTAACCAAACTAAAATATGGGGAAAAAATAGAAGAACATAAGGTCATGCATTCTAGATTTTTTAGCAACATATTTACTTTCAAACTCTACGAATTCGAAATACAAATTCATTGACAAAACAATTCATTGAGGCCGTCAACTGATGTCTACGACGAGCCTATTTTTCCCCCTGCGGGTTAGGGGGTCAGAATATGACCGAGGTAGGTCGAAGGAGGCCACTAATATGCACATATCGTTGATCTACGGATGCCTCTCACCAGTCATTACCCATCTTCAGGGGTGACATGACCTGGAAGGTTCCACTGGTCATATCAAATCGCTATCACGACAGTAGGCCTGTACCGCAAGGGAGTGCCAGAGTTTATAGTTCATATCCGGCAAAGGACTGCCACTTGTGACAAAACCTTCGGGGAGTGTTTTTGTCGCTAAAAACAAAAACAACGAACCTATTTGTCAAGGTTCGCTTTCATGGGAAAACCACCCAAAATCAACAATGCGGGCAGTTGCAAACTTGTTAAACGTTCAACCTACTTTTAAAGGCTCCCGCTAGAAAACAATGCAGGCAATTCAAACTTTTCAGACTTAAGCATAAATGTGCGGTTAATTTCCCAAGGCTCGTTAATCACTAGCCCACACCAAACTATTCAGGCTTAAGCATGAATATGCAAGAACTTTTAAGACTCGTAATAGTGGAAAATTGAAAAACAATGCAGAAAATTATAAGTCATTAACTCCTAAACAATGTAGGGTTGATTTTTTACATGAGTTTTGAACCCTCGAATTTGGTTGCAGGAAGGTCAATATTGATTTTATGCAAGGAAAAAATTGAGACTGCACATTTTTTATGTTCTTTCCTCTTTTTCATTGTAATATTTTATTTTGCTTATTACTTACGCCCTAATTCTAGTGTGGTAACAACATTTGTTTTACCGGCAAATAAATAGTTGGGAACTCTTACACCCTTTTGGTATTTTGGCGGCATAAGTTGCAGTTCAATTTCGTAACTACCAAAATAGGTGGATACGTCGCGTAACCTCGAAAAATTGCACTTGTTTTGTAAATATTTTTGTGGACATACTAGTTCACAAGAATTAAAAACAATATGTGCACTTTTTTACACGAAGTTTCGTTCGCTGTTTGTTTGTTGTTGACAGCGTTGCCATGTGCACTAGAATCGCGGTTACATGAACTGCATTGCCAACGGTTACGATTTTCGGTTAGATAATCTGCCAGGTACAAAATTACCGGTTACGCTCAGAATTGACACGTAAGTGAAACATTTGAGTTGTATTTCGTTATAATTTTATTTTATGTATATAATTTATTTCTATTTTACAAAATGAAATAATACAATTTGTACCTTTATAATAATTTCACCAGAATATATTGCTCTAGCGCAATAACTTTCGCCGCTGTTAGCGCAATTGCCTGTTGCAGCACAATGTTACCACCCTCAAAAATTAAGAAATCCAAAATTTTTATATTTTAGCCAATCAACGCCGGCAGAGAAACGACGACAGTCGAATGCAAGTAGGTGCGATACGAGGACCGCCGAGCGCACTAACACTTAAAAATTCTCAGTCAAGCCTGCAGTAGAGTGGCGGGTCCCTATTAGGAAAATATTTTTATTTACGACAAGTGCGAGGCTGTTTTGAAGTTGTGCAATAACCAAGAAGAATATCGTTCATACATATATAATTTAATGCTTGGTTGAATAAAGGTGCTATGTCGTATTTTGGAATTTTCACAGGTTTTTTTTTTTTTGCTCTATTTAGAAAACGTGTAAGGTATTTATTTGATAAGGGTGTACGCAATAGTCTCGAAAACTAAATTTTGCGACATGACACCTTTAGTCGCGGGACAGCGATATATTCTTTTTGGCTGTGCCAAAAATCAATAAATTGCGTGATTTGGAAGAAAATATGACAAGTCCGACAAAATTTGATTTATTTTAAAATTATATCAACGACCGATGTCGCATTATTATGTTCCTACAAATAAATTCTGCGCACAAGCAGCCAAACTCGCGCCGAGAAGTAACATACAGTTATGTTCTTTGCTGTTGCTTACTAACAGAAGCGTTAATGTGTGTGGAAAGCATTGCATCGATATCACAGGTAGATGGCGCTGCGAACGAATTTCTCGCACCGTTATGCAGAACTAAAATAATGAGTGCCCTGTGAGACAACACTGAGTGCTTCTAGCCAAAATTATAATACTTAAAATTTTTTTATTTTTACAATACAAGTGAGCCCCCAAAAATGTTTTCGCAATTCATGTTAAAAAGTAGAAGTATTAAGATTGTGAAAAGCTTACTCATAAACAATCAAGCTTATAAAACGTGAATTTTATACCCAACTGCTCTAGCATACATTGTAATGCATTTTCGCCCGCTTAGCGGAGAGGTAAAGAGCGCTATATAGCAAAGCTTTTAGACTGAATAAAGACATCGATTGCGCCATATCCGTCGAGCGGTCCGTGCACACGATAACTTGAGTAAAATGCATTATGCAAATTTTTTTCCACCCGACTATTGACAACTTGTGAATTCGGTTGACAACGACTCTGCCTATTTCTATATCAAACATTTCGAAACACATAGGCCCATAATCATAGTCGTTGCTTAACACGCGTTTTAATTAAAATCGTTATTTAACATAAAATAGTCATATTAAACAAAGATTTTAGCTAAAATGAAAAGTAGAAGGGACCCCTTATGAAATAAATTAAGTTTGTTGGTGGTATGAAGAATTTTTTTTATATTTTGCAAGGTCACCCTGTGTCAGTTATATAATTCGCAAACCATAGCATATCTTAGCAACAAGCAAAAAAAGCCAAACTCAGGTTTGGAGTAAGCGATGTCAAGCACAACCGTAGACACTAACCGTGATTTTAGAATGTTAAAATGACATTTACGTCATTTTAAAATTAAAACTCCGTCTTAGGCCCGGTTTTTCAGTACAAGTTTAACTCAATTTGTCAGTTAAACTAAGCTTAAACTTGTTACGCAGTTTTTCAGTCAACTTTGAACGAAGTTTACACGTAGCTTAAGCGGCCAATTTGGCAGGGTTAAACTCTAGTTAACCTGTCAGCTGTTTTGCATATTTGATGGTTTTGGTTGTGAAACAATAAGCTGAACGCAATTAAGAAAGGACGATATTTTTATATTTAATTAAATACTGGATATATCATCTGACGAAAGTGATTATAGTGATGCAGAAATTGGCGAAATGCTAACTATTACAATACTGAGGAGAAGCAATGGCGTTGAATATGTATACAAATATTATCTGTTGCCGTATCTAGATAAAAAAAAAACCAATGTTGCCGTATAAAAAGCAAATATTAAAAGCGGCCTTAAACTCACACTGAAAAACCGCTCTGCAGTTTAACTGGAGTTTAAATTTATGCCGAGTTTAAGCAAACTTAGTTTAAACTGAGCTTAACCATGGACTGAAAAACCGGGCCTTAAAGATAAAATGTATTTGAAGTTGACTATGACAGACATGAAATGATGTTTATTATAGCATCATGTTAAGTTAATAAAACTCTGTTTTAATTTGACTATGATTATGGGCCATTGTGTATCTCAAATTTCAGGTTTCGATTCAAGAATAAAATGAAAACGCTACCGAAACTTCGTTTAAAAAGCGTTTGTATTGTTTATTAATCTTACCCTGCAAAAAATGCGATTAGTCTAGGATGCGTCCGGATGAGTCGCAAAGGAGGATGCGACTAATGCCTTAACTGTTCACATTTGTTTGAGCATGTCCTACGGAGATACCAATTTTGTCCATTTATGCCCGATCGGTACGAAAATACTGAGCCGATATTTATGAAATTTTCACAGTAGGGTAAACGCACCAGTTTCCGGACATTAACGTTTTCCTCAACTTTGACTTCGACTCATTTTCTCACTATAAACGCTACCGCGAAAAGATATACTGTTTATAAAAGCATAAATATTGCTCAATAATATGACGTATGTACAGTTTAGAAATATAATGTTGTTTATATTATGAAATTCAAAAAAGTTCGATTTGCTCTAGTTTCCGGACAGTAAACTTTAGTTTCCGGATGCTTTGGTTTTAGTTTCCGGACACCCGAAATTTGTATATACACTATATTTTTATAAAGTAGTTCTGAAACATGAAAAAGGACTTTGAATACAATAAATACGTCTTAATCATATTCACATCTCTCTGGATGGATATCTATCTGATTTGGACACTGGCCATAAACCAACTGTTCGATCGGTGGATTGAGGGATCAGCCAAACTTGCGATGTTTATTTGCCATTATTGGTAGACTTTTTCCAACAATTAGCTATATGAAGGTCCGGGAACTTCAGGAGGTCCATGTCTGGGCATCCGCTGTTGGATTGATCGCAAAATACAGATCTACATAGTCTTAGTTTCTAGTAACTATAAAATTCCAATTGGACTATTCCTAAACTGGGAGGGGCTATCCTCCAGGAGCAACAAAGTAAAAATCTGGGAATAATTTTTGACAGTAAGCAGTCGTGGGAGCCAAATATTCAATATGCAAAAAAATAGTGGGTTGCACGTGAGGCTTCTCACCCTCTTTCTAGTTGCGTATTCACGGCGATTGTAGAGCTAATAGTCATTATGAAGTCCTCGTTTAGTGGTCAGCCACACAAAAAAGAACTTTTGTTAACAAACTGGAGAGAGTATGCACGTGTTCAATAATTAGTATAATGGGAGGTTTGATACCCCGACAGAATTAGTGGGCAAAAGCATAGTGTTAACAACTGAAACTAGGCCCAATGTACCAGCGCCATCTAAAACAGGGCCGACAGACTGTATGACCCCGCCCGTGCTTCGAAATGGGTGCTGAAAGAGATGTGAAAGGTTGGCGTAAAGGTACTGTTGGCGCCATACACATTTAAATCGATTGTTCCAAATCTGCTTTATACTGTGCTTATCCGAAGGAAACGGATGATATGTTTACCCAAAAAAGGAATTGTTTTGAAAAGTATACCATAGGACCACCCATTAGATTGGGAGTATTAAAAAGAAGTCAAGAGTTGTAAACTAACGACCAAGCAAACCCGGCTTGGTAGTAACATGGGATGGCAAAGTCGTCTCCGAGGCCATGTACAAGTCGTATAGGTTAACAACATTGCTCTGGTCCGTGAAACGGGAAGATGGCAGTATTATATTACAGTTTGTTCGAGAAATTCTGAACATATTTTGTGAACCTGTCGCTCGCCAGATTAAGGCTCAGGGTAATAGGAGTTCCACAGCTGCCGCTTGTCTGATGCTGGTTTGGTTTGACCTTGTAACCTCAAAGGCATATGTTTGCATTAATTCTTTAAATAGTAATATTGATAAAAACAACAAAGCTTGTACAAAATGCTATTTGTCCGGACATCGAAACTTATTTTCTTACTGTCAGGACAGCAATATTTGTAGGTGAAAAAGTGTATCCGAAGACTGAAAATATAGGAGAAAAGGATGTTTTTATATATAATATAATAAAATGGTAATTCGTAATTTTCGCCTAATTTTCAGTATCCGAGAATCATCTCAAATTTCGGTTCTAGTATCCAGACAGTAATATTTAGGCCGAAAATTAAAGTAAATTTATTTTTTAATTATAAAATGGAAGTTTATTATATTTAAAAAAAATATTATCAACTTGTATTTTAATGTGTTAATAAATACTTGTTTAAGCACATACTTTTCTAAAATGTTCAGACAATTTTTTTTTTACAAAAACCTGCAATTTTTCCGCATGCTCAGACTTCTGACACTAAAATGACGTGTAACTTTTAGAGTATGCTTTTGATTATTAATCCCAAAACATTGACATAGTGTCCGGACACTAGCGCTGTCCGGAAACTAGTGCAGTTACCCTATATTCTTTGGATCACTGCTTAAAGCATATAGTTTTGGAAAAGTGGGCGGTGCCGCCCCCCAGGCTACATAAAATTTTAACTTGTCATAACTCTAAACGTATTTGGTCTAAATTAATGATATTTGGATATATGTGTCCTTTAGTCCAGAGCCACATAATTTTCGAAAAGTGCCACGCCCACATTTTCTGTGTTTGTTTGTGCTTCACTAATTTCCAAAGTTTCGAGTCGATCTCTATGAAACTTTCACGATAGGTTTAGAAGTTCGTTGGGCACGACACAAGCTGTATATAGTTATTAGGTTCAAGTTAATGATATTTTATGTATAGATATATATTCTATATATCAAAAAAAAACCTTGGAAAAGATAAGCGGTACCAAGACCTAAAAAAAAATTCCAAACTGTGTTCATATCAGTACCCGCAGGGGTAAAGGGGGTGAAAGGGGAGTAGGCATAGAGAATTGGAGGAGGAGTTAGAGGAAAATGAAGAGGGTTAAATAAGTTAAGGGAATATGGGAGTGGGGGAAAAGCAAAAGTAAAATTAAGATATAGGAATAAATTACAAGGAAGCACCAGTGGGGAGGGAAGAGAGTACAATTTGTTAAAAATAAGTAACTTAACTTTTAAGCGGGACAACGTCTGCCGGGCCTGCTAGTTATATATTTATTAATTATAACTAAGTTATCGATCAAAATGTGGTTCCTTAGGGCCAGTTTTGCATATGAATTCTAAAAAGGAATATTTAAAAAAAATAAAAGTTACGATCCATGGTTAGGGTCGTTTTCACATGTAACCCTTGATATTTATCTGGCTGATAAATAAAAATGTCTTTATCAGAAGTTTTGTTAATTTTCTGAGTTCCTTCGTGCGGGCAGAGCAGCGGGTAAAATATAGTAGTAATAAGTATACATACATACATAGATTACGAAAAAAATTTGAAAGAAAGAAAATAATTTAAAAAATCTATTGCTTTATCTGTTCGTGAACTAGGAAGGAAACGTTGTTTTCGTGCACAAAGAACTAATACTATTTCTCTTTGACATGAATTAATTATACCACTGCACGACAATTCATTTAAAATTGAAAATATATATAAATGTAAACACATTTGCGGTTATTGACATTTTTTAGTTCAATCGTGGTTTTTGTTGTTTTTTATCTTTGCTCATAGAGAGACTTCTAGGATACCTACTCAGTCCAAAGCATCACCCCTTGGTAAGAATGGTTCTACATTGAATTTCTCGACTGAAATTACTTTTGCTCTTTATGCTAGTCTCTAAATAGACGAAGTATTGAGCGGATTCTTAATTTGATAACAGTTAATACTATTCGTCCTCACCACAACCTCCCATTTCTCGGATTCTTTATCAATATCTAAGAAGGCTAAACTTACAAAGGGGTTCGCTAAAGCCAATGATATCAATGTCAGACTCAGCAGACGTTGCCCTGCCTAAAATTTGACTTGCCTAAATATAAAAAATTGATTTTCCTCAACATTTTTCGTTCTTCAATATTTACCCTCATATCCTTTTTTTTCCATTTTCGCTTTTCCCCATCCCCATTTATTACTACTCTTCTTTGCCCTCCCTCCAATACCTTTTCTAAAGCTCCAAATTTCTATTCCCAATCGCCTTCTTCTCCCATTTTCTCTGCGGGTACTGATACTCGTATGAACATAATTTGGAAGATATATCGAATTAACTTTTATTTGATCCTGGTACTGCTTTTTGTTTCCAAGGTATTTTGATATATTTATGTATAAAATATCATTGATTTCAACCAATTAAATTCTTAGCTATTCGGAATCGCTACTTTAAATAGCCTTGAGGCTTTTCCAAAAACTAAATATAGCCTGTATGGTTTCACAGATCGACAATAAATTTGGGACATTAATGAAGCACAAACAAAACACAAAAAAAATTTGAACGTGGCACCTCCCAGTTTTCCAAAATTATGTAAATCTGGAATAAAAGCCATATATATCCAAATATCATTGATTTAGACCAAATAAGTTCAGAGTTGTGACGAATTAAAATTTTATATGCTCTTGGGGCGTGGCACCGCCCACTTTTCCAAAACTATATATAGCCTATGCTTTAACCAGTGATCCAAAGAATATACCGCGAAAATTTCATAAAAATTGGTGGAGTACTTTGGACGCCTAAAAAGAACACACAGCCTCACATGAATTTTTGTTTATAACATTCAATTAAATGTGTTGGGCTGAGGAATTTGGGAGGTATATCCGAAGCATTTTGAAACAATATGTGTTTGTAGTGTACTTCAACCAAATTTGGAATTCGTCAAGTTTGGTTTTGTGACAAACCGGTTTCGGCGTTCTGCCATTTTCAATGCCTAGTTTCGTTTTGGTCTGTGTTTATCCGTTGCGTTGTTTTTATAGTCCATGGGTGCTATAGCAGGTAATGTCAATCTATGTGTCCGTGGTAGGTAACGTTAATACGCGTGTGTGTGTGCGCGGTATTGATAGTCCGAATTGTTACTTGTCCCAACGGTTGTTTTTGTAGTTATGTAGACATACCGCTTATTAGCTAAGTGGTAGGTTGAGGTAGGTAGAAATCGGTGATTTTTGCCGTTTGGTTCATATTTCGTTTTTGCTTGTTCATCGTTACGTGTTTGGTTGCTGTACCTGCTGGCTTGTGCTGTTTTTTGTAAATTAGTTTTAAGGGTTCAAATATTTCGTCAGAGATAGTGTTGGTTTGTTCCTTTATGATCCTGCCGTCAAATGTTTTTAACTTGTATATCTCCATGTTCTCAAGTATATTGAGCCGCCGACCTTTTCCTTGTACGTGAAGTATTCGAGCCGTTGTTTTGATGTTAGCTGGGATGTTCTCAATGCTGTGTTAATGTTATATCTTTTAAAGAAGTTTGCCAATTTGTACGTCGCTTTTCCAGTGTATGTCATTGCCGTCCAAACCTTTGGATTTTCCTCTACGCTAACTCTTTTTTGTGTTCCATGGCTACTTCTGAGTTTATCCACAAGTGCTTTCTTGTATCCAAACTTGACAAGGGATAACGGAAAATCGTTCCAACAAAAATCAAATTTGAAATCTTGTGGTTTTGAAAAATATTCTGGACTTAAAAAAATTTAATTTTGAACATGTGAATACATGCGTCCTTCTTGGATATTTATTACACTTTTCTACTTGCATACACATGTTCATCTACATATATAATATGGAAGTGTGTATAATGATTTCGTTTAGAACTAGATAAAACTATTTAAGTGAGAAGTGAGTGCTAATCAGTTGTATATAAGTTTGCTTGTAAGTATCGGCAAGAAAATTGCCTACGGCGAATCTGTATATAAAGACAACAAAAAATAGTTGATCATATTGCCACTTTGAGCTTTGACAAAGTTAGTTGTGTTTGGAACGTAGCATTTATTGTCTAGATATCAACTCTTGAAAAATAAAGAATCTCTCAAAATGCAGCAACAGCAATTTACAAAGTGAGTTTTTAAAAAACGAGTTATTATTTATACTTCTACACATACATACACATACCCCAAATCTGTGAAAACAAATATTTTACACTATTAAAAATTTTAATTGAAATTGGAAACAGGTGGCCAGTTTCTTTAAGTTGCTTTTAGTAAGTTCCATTTAAATTTTTTTTTTCATTTTGTTCTCTTTTTTTTAGTTGCTTTTAAAGATCTTTTCAAATAGCTAAGAAGGTGTTTGTTTATAATTTTTCCGGAATTTTTTATTCATAATATAATATTAAAATTTTGTACTAAATTGTACGATATTGCCGATTTGAAACCAAATTTTGCTTTGTCAATTATTTATATAGTACAAAAAAGTTTTAAATTTACTCTAAAATTTCTTACCGTCTTTAAACATTTTTTTGGTAAATATTTAATCTAGTTTTCGCTTCCTTTTTTTCAGCGTCTTTTTGTCACTTCTAATATTCTTGACGTCTTCAAATTTGGTATCCGGCCAAGTCCTTCATAAAGGACAATGTCCCAATGGTATACAAACTGTGGCAAACTTTAATGCAAGTGCGGTGAGTAAACACTTACAAACACGTGTACATGCATATTCATATTAGCGATGTTACATATAGGGGTCTATCAGATATTCCGGCGGAACTGCCGGCGGGGAATAATTGTAATGGAGTTTAGTGATCTCCATCGACTTTAACGAAATTCACTTGCAAATTCCAATTAAATCGATTGAATTCTCTCATGATCTATTATATATCTCCCGTCGGTAGTTCCGTCGGAATAGCTGATAGACCCCATAGTAAAATTGTAACGCGGGATGTCTGTAGATTGTAGATATTCAAGAAAAATTGATAGGAGACATCATTACTGAGCTAATAGATTTGAACGCAACAGTTTTTAGGATATTTGTCTGTATGTCTGTATGTTTGTGCGTGTATCACTCAAAAGCTGCTAAATATAATTTATTGCAACAATAACTGTTGCATTATTATGCGTCTAAGTTAACAGTTAAGATCTAATTTTTTCGCTAACTTGACCGGTTTCGGAGTTATCGGCCAATATGTGGACCAGGGTGACCCAAAATGTGTTAGTACCATATGGGTATCAAATAAAAGGCCGATGTTATTTAGTTACATATCTCAACTGGTTTAGGAGACACAACGATTAAAATCGGACTCAGTCTATACGTTCTGAGACGAATCGAGGCTTGACTGGGCTTACTAATTATGTATATTTTCATTCCTTTCTCGCATTCGAAACTAGAGCGCCCAAAGCTGAATGTCCTACACTTCCATGCCATTATTGAAATTTTGCTAGTCCCCTAAAAGAGTAAAGTTCCTTGGTAGTTTACAATGTACTAGTTTCGTTCGAAAAAACAATATACGATCTTATCTTATCATAGTTTTTCATGCCAAATACGAAATATGCTCTATATTCTTCATTTAGTGAAGCGCGACGCTAAAATGTTACTAATTTAAAGTATAATACCCAGTATAAACAAAAAAACTTTATTTCAAACTTTTTGGAAGCACGTTTTAAACAAAATCAACAGAAAACTGTATATCTTTTATAATAATTTCAGTATCTTGGTACCTGGTATGAATATGCTAAATATCCATCTCTTTTCGAAGGAGATGGTCGATGTATCCAAGCTGATTATGGTTATAATAGTAAGAACGAAATTACTGTGAATAACACATTAATAAATAATAAGTAAGTAATATATTTGATTTCATAAAACATCACATCCCAGCAAACATGCACAGTCAGAAAAGAGTCAGAAATAGTTTCCAAATTGCAGCGTTTATGCTTTTTATGAGCTGTTGTAATGGGCCTACGATAGAGTAGAATTTATTGACAAACGCGACGCCAAATTTCTTCATATTCAGTTCCTTTGCGGTACTTATTGAACTGCTAAACGAATTAATGCGCCAAATAAATTTTTTTTCTGGGTCCTGTTTACTTTCTACATTTTGAGCGTTCTTAAAATTGGATTTTTCTCTTATACTTTCTGGAAAAATGTGTTTCTGAGTTTTGGTTTCCTGTATTTTTTGGGATGTGAGAAGCCCAACCAGTTGATTTTCTTACGTAAAATCGACCAAAAGTTGATATAACATAACATGCTCATAAAAAGTATGAAAAAGTTCAAATAATTGTTTTGTTCGTTATAGGAACGAAATAAAATCAATTACAGGAATCGCAAATATTGTTAGTTCTGGAAAACTTGGGGTACAATTTAATGGTATTGCTTGTAAGTTAATTGAATATTCTGCAATGATGACAATCCTTCATTATGCCATTTCTATAGCCCTTGCAGGAAGTGCTGATTACTGGGTCTTATACACTGATTACGATACATATGCTGTCGTCTACAGTTGCAGAAGTTTGCTTGTAATACACGGAGGTAAGTTAGAAATTTTTTAATAAGTTATTAGAAATCTATGATGGGTCGAAGTTTCATGAAAAATGCTGTAATGGAAGTTGTTCAGTCAACCCAATTAATTAGAATCTCTTACGACCTGTATGCCTTCCTCGGGCATATTCCAAACCCCTAACCTGTAGGGGTCTATTCTATGTACTAGTAAAGATAGTTATAAAATCAGTGGAAAAGCCTAAGGAACATCACCGACTCGCACACACCTGATATTCCTTTTTTATAGTCAATCAAACGTTGTATCATTTGAAAGTATTCTAAATATTCATGCGCATGGTACTGATTCGAGCATTTTACATAATATACAGTTGTTGCCTACATTACAATTAATAATTTGTGTTTTGGCTTGCTGGGTAGGTAGAGTGCTCGCAATACAATAACAACATACAACTAAACCCGTCTACTGTTTGCAAACTAACATAGCAATCTGCGTGTTTTTGTTACTAAAGCATAGTATGAAGATTGCAAGAAAAGTAAAAACTCCATATAAAACCAGTAAAGAAAGGGCTGTCTTCGACTGTGCCGAAGACTGTATACCTTCCATGAATACGCATCACGGTTTTAAGTGTCCGATCCTTACTCAAAATTAGTAAAAAGTCTGCAAAACTGATCATTTAGAGATACATAGCCCAAACCCCATTTATCGGAAAAATCTATTGTATGGGAGCTAGGCGTTGTTTTGGTCCGATCTTGCTGATTCCGACAAATGATTAATCTCATGCAAAATGGCCGCTCCATAACAAATTTCATTAAGATATATCAAAAACTGAGGGACTAGTTTGCCTACAAACAGACAGACGGGCATGGCTAAATCGTCTCAGCTCATCGCCCTTATCATTTCGGTATACTTATAGTGGGTCTATCTCTTCTTTTTCTCATACTTACAAACATCGGACCAAAGTTATGATACCATTTTATGTTCATGAAAGGTATAAAAACGCTCAAGAAATGCTCAAGAAAATTTGTTGTTTTAAAATTTTTTTAGGTAGTACGTAGTTCTCAAGAAAAATAATACGAAACCTTATTACTATTTTATCGTGAAATTTGAGTACGGCAACACAGGTTTCCGCAAAGAATATATCAAGTGGATTTTTAGACGTCAAAATTACTTGCCTACTACTATTTTTCACTCATAGCTAAATTTTTCTTAAACAATTACTTGTGATCTTCGTACTATGTTTAAAAGTATAAAAACAAAAGTCAACTTTTTTTATCATACAAAATGCGTAGCTGAACTTTGGTGCCATAAACCTATGCCGGTTGTTATATAAATACATATGTGCGAGCATTAGGGTGTGCTTTATTTTGCAACATTATTCTGTAACGAGGTGTTCTCGTTAGTGACCTTATTCTACTGTGGTAACAATATAGTTTTCACCGGTAATATAATCATCTAGCAACTGTTACAGCCTTTTTTTATTTTGGCGGCGAATGTTGCCAGATAAATTCGTAACCACCGAAATAGGTAGGCTAGAACCCCTACGCATAGACCTGTGAGTTTGAGTATCTAAAAAAATGTAAACCAAACAAAATAATAATCTAACTATAAGAAGAAGATGTAAGTGGACGCTGTCAAATCGATGTTAGGTAATTCACCAATGTACCTGCATGTAAAATGCTTGAATTCACTGTGTTTTAGATAAATATTTAAATAAAAAGTTATAGCAAATACGTTTTATTGAGAATATTACGTAAACATAAGGGCGCAAATAGCCTTCAAAATAGCGATTTAAATACAAATTTCCCCAGTGGTAAATTACCTACCCTCGAAATTCATACAAAGAAGAGGCACTCTAATGTAAGATCCAACTGTACTAAAATAAGAAATTAATTGATTTGATATAATTTTTCTTGACTTCTTTTATTTAATCCATCCTAATGTCTATATGTCTATGTACAACCAGAGCAACTCGTAGTTGCTATAATCGGCAATTCTCTTTTGTTGTTGCTTCTGTTCTTTACAGAAAAATAGTGCTCTTAGTTAACATTTCAAAGAAATTATTTCTCACAACTACGGCTCTTCGTATTAATATTACAGAGCAAAAATGAAGAAAAATTTGAAGAATGTATGTTTCTGAAATGTTTGATTGCACACAGTGTGACCAGGTGATAGAAAAAAAAGAAGCTAAATCGGCAAATAAAAAAGGTTCGAAAAAGCCAAAATTAAGAAAAAAAAGAAGCTAAAAAAAAATCAGAAATTTTTTTTACGAAATCTATTTCAAATTTTGTATTTTAGTTTTAACTATTTGTATATAAAGCTGTAGACATAACTAAAAGGAATTATTCTTGTTTCAACACAAATTTTTTCAAAGAAATACATACTAGAGAAAAATCACTACAAACTAATTAGTTATATAATATTTTCTTCGTCTGATGTATCAGAAGAGCTTGAGTCTGCGTACAAAGTTTGTGTATTTATAATAGAGATGAGATCATCGATGATTTCAAAGGCAGTGCAACATATGGATAAGCGTTTTAACGAACATCTAATATCAAGCAGCGAGTTAAGCATTTTAATTTTTAATCTGTTCCTTAACTTAGTTTTTAAAATGTTCATGGCACTAAAAATTCTTTCAACCTCCGCATTACTGAAAGATAATACCAAAAAGCTAAATACGAGTTCTATAAAAGGTTGTTCGTTTAATGTATGTTTTTGTCCTCGGACTTCCGCTTCAAATTCTATGGTAGAGGTCACACTTGTCCACTGTACGGTTTATAGCCTTCGCCACTGCAGCTCAATCAATGCTACGTGTCTTGGAGAATACCTAGACTTTTCTTCTTGAAAGTGAAAAAATACATTAGGCTTTGTAACTTTCAAAGAATTATCAACTGAAAAAAAATTATATTTTCTATAGAGTTTATATTATCAGGTAGGCGATGTCGCAATTGGGTTATCAACTCCATTATAAATAGTTGACAATTTTCCGAATAATTTTCTGTATATCGTCATCAATACTACCTTCATTGAACTTTAATTTTATTTATTCCTCGAAGTTGTATGAAAAATATGGTGTTGGGACCAGAAAAGGTTTGGAGTAAAAAAAAGGCTAGAAAAAAGCCACAAAGCTAAAACCAAAATTATGGGGCTAAAGGACAAAAAAAAGACAAAATCTAGCTTCGAAAAGGCTAACCTGGTCACACTGATTACACAAATGAAAACGCAACATAGGCATTGCTATTGTTTCTAAACATGTGGTTTTCGTATAAAAGTTTACGTATTCATATTATACTTGTAGTACCTGGGCATTGTTTACCCCTACTAGTTGTTATGGAATCGCAACAAATTGGAGCAGTAAGGAAGGCGGTCGGCACGATATGAGGTCGCACTGTGGCTAGTCATTGTCGGCTGGGGTGGGTTCTTGCCAACCTTACCGTCCTGCGCCATAATCAGAGAAAAGGTCAGATCGTGCCTTTTGAAATACGCGGGGAAATGCAAAACCGCGCAAAACAACTTTTAAAACAACATCCGGTTAAAACACCGGATGCCACGGACAGACCGTTGACATCAAATTTCAAATTCAAATAAAAAAACCGAAAAATCAAATAAATTCAAAAGAAACGGGCAACTAAAATATTTAAAATGAAAATCAAAATTCAAAAATAACCGAAAGCGAAACTAACTCAAATATAAAAATAACCGAAAATGAAACGAAATTAAAACAGAAATAACGAACGGAAGAAGAAAACAAAGATAAATTTAAATTAACCGAAAGGAAACCCTGAAATTTTAAACGAACCGGAAATGACCGGTTACCCTGCTGCAAAAGAAAAAAAATTTAAAAAAAGAGAGGCCGAACATTATAAGGGGGCGCCGCGGGTGTGGTTGCGACGCCCTGGTGCTGACCCACCCTCATCCATGGCCATCGGTGCACCAAACCGAATCCCGATGGCCCCTTACCTATAGTCCTGTCTGCCTTCTAAATGAGTAGAAGCGTCAGCATTCCCATTTTTATAAATTTATTCACAAATCATTTGGTACTTATATCCTAGGTTCAAGTGAACAAATGGTGCATTTGAAATAGCTACACATGTATATATAAAAGTATATAAAGATTTTTTTTTTTTTTTTTGTTTTAATATTTCATACTGTATTAATATATAATATTATATAGTATTAATATATACTATCAATATATCATGTTGTAATATGTAATATTATTCAATCCCCCCTTTTTTTTTTTTTATTTTTTTTTTTTTTTATTTCACTTGTAGATTAATATTGGCCATTCTTATTTGTCATAGTTATGTATATATAGTGAATTATTTTATAAGTATTTAAGTATATTTTGATTTTCATTTGTTGTTTTTAGTTTGGATAAGTTATTATTAAACTGTTATTTTATTTTGAAGATTTCCCCCCCCTAGGGTTCTTATTTCCTAAGATCTAGCAGATTTATTTATACCCAGTCTAAAATTTACTACGATTATACTGGATGAAATGCGTGATTTCCATTCCCCCATACTAATCTCATTTACAAAATCGCGTATTCAAAACAAAGTACACAGCAAGTGCTATGAATTTATATAAGCTTGCTTCGAACTTGTCAAACTTGTTTGCTTGATACTTAGTAACAAGGGAACGAACGCATTTCAAGCGGGCGTAAACACATTCGCATTACTGGTCCGATATCACGCATCTTGGAGCAGTATAAATGGGTTATACCCCCCTCCCCCCCTTTTATTAAGTTGTATTATACGTTTTTCTTTTTTTTTTTTTTCTAGTTTTACAATTTAAGTTTCTACTTCTATGCTCTTATTGCATATTACTTAATTTTTTTTTTTTTATATTATTTTCTTCTCACGCTCTAAAGTCAACTTATTATTTTACCTATGTTCTCTTTCTAACATTAAAAATAATAATTTTTCTTAACTATCTCCATGGTTTGGTCTCACCCATTTGTTGCAGTAGGCCGTTGGTGGGGCTCTACTGTTGTTGTTGTTGCTGCTGCTAGTGCGGCGGGCCTATATTACGGCGGCCCCCGCTGTTGTCAATGCTGGATGTCGTCGTGCGGTGGGCCTATATGAGGACGGCCCCCGCTGTAATTACTGCTGCTGGTTGTTGCGCGCCCTGTTGCGCGTTGTTGCTGGTGGTGCGACGGGCCTATATTACGGCGGCCCTCGCTATTG
The DNA here is from genome assembly GCA_949987695.1 of Merzomyia westermanni. Classification (NCBI taxonomy): domain Eukaryota; kingdom Metazoa; phylum Arthropoda; class Insecta; order Diptera; family Tephritidae; genus Merzomyia; species Merzomyia westermanni. The sequence continues at coordinate 17,878,869 of OX465289.1, forward strand.
TTACTGCTGGTGTTGTTGTCGCTGCTGCTAGTGCGACGGGCCTATATTACGGCGGCCCTCGCTGATGTTAATGCTGGATGTCGTCGTGCGCCCTGGTGCGCGTTGTTGTTGTTGCTGGTTATCCAGAAATGTTGTTGTGGCTGCTGCAACTGCTGCTACTGATGTGGTTGTTGTTGTGATTTATTTTTGTTGTTTGGTGAACTTTTCTGTTTGTTGGTTTGTTTGTTTTAGCTATTTATTCTCACCAAGTTGTTATTTTTGCGGTGGTTTTTGTAGTTTAATTTTGTAGCTTTATTTTGTTTTTATATTCTTTTTGTAGATTTTTTTGTTTATATGTGTATCTATGTTCAGTATATTTTTATTGACCACACAACTAGTTATCAAGGATACAATTTCAGCTCAATCAATTTATCAATACATCAAATGCGGTTTGTTCATAATTTCGTTGCCTTTTCAAAAAAACTAGGTGTTTTTTTTTTTTTTTTCCTGATTCCTAAGCGCTGCTATCTAATTACGATGCACACGTTCTATTCAGAAGGTTCTAAAGTTTATTTTTTTATAATTATTGGGTTTATGTTGTTTTGTAATTCTTTTCTTATTGCGTTTTGTACTTTGAAACTTTATTTTCGTTGTTTTTGTTTGCTTTTGTTCTTATAGCGCTTTTGAACTTGATATCTTTGGATATTTGTTTTTGTAGTTTAGGACTGAGTCCTTCCGATTCACTTTCGTTTTAAAAAAAACAAAATGGAACTTATGAAGTTTTGATAGGTTTTCAAGGAAGTGTGCTAAAATTTTCAGATTCAATGGCAATTCTATACGACAGCGTTCAACCGCCAATATACGTTCAAAACCCTCGGGAAAGGCATCAATCGACGCGCTCCGACCCCCGCACCAACAATCCGAAGGCGGAAATCAAATAATTTGTCTCGGTGGAAAGCTATCAGCAAAAACTCAAAATGCGCTAGGTTCGATCCCAAATAGGCGGCTTCATCCAAGGTATTTATGTGCACAACACCTTTTCGCGTATACGACCTTTGGCCGCCTTTCAAAAGAATAACCTTTAGCTGGTCCAACCCCCGTTACACGGTCCACAATATTTTGAGCAGGACACACTTTTTTCACTTTTTGGTACACCCTAATCTGTGATTACAACAACCACCTGAAAATGACGAAAACTTTTCAACTTGGATTGCAAATATCTCTAAACAGACCCAAAATATAGAACCCCCGCCCCCGGACCATCGACACGGAGGCCAAAACCCGTCGCTCGATACACCCCCCGAGACTCTCGGACGCACATCAGCAGCGCGTGCCGTCGTACAGAATTGCCGATTCAATAGCTCAATTTAAACTTGATTCAGAATGCTTTCATAAAAGTGGGCTGCGTATTTAATTCGAAAAGAAGTAATTTTCTAAACGAGTTACAGTATAAAAAAAAACTGTACAAACTAGATAACGTTTTTGTGAAATTATTGTTAAAAAGACCCCCTTCCCAAGTACTTAAATGCCAAAATAGCAAGGCCAAATCCATTTAATGAAAAGATTTCAATTTATACAATAATTTTATAAGTCAGGGTGCCACTACAAACATTTTTCTTACAGAACTTTTCTTAATTGCTTCACCAACTTAATCAAAAAAATTGAATAACCACTTCACCACACTAAACTTAAGTTTTTTTTTTCTTTTATATTTATCAAGGCGCACCACTGTAAAAGTGAATAATTGAGATAAAATGAAAACACGTACTAAGCTGTATTTTATTTGGCTGTAATCCAATTTTTTTAACTTGACAATTTCTTGTCGTAACTTTAGCACTTGGAGTTTTATGTAAGATTCAGTTTTCACAAATTAAAACCAGTAAAAATTGCAATTGGGCGACAGCACAATTTTTCTTTTTCACACTCCGCGACACGACCGCTCCCGTTCAAATCATGTATCTTTTTGAATTGGTCGAATGCCGGTGACGCTGCTATGCCCAAAATTATTCGCTTAACGCGACTGCGCAATGGAAAAGTTCCGTTACCCGTTGACGTGGCGTGATTATTGCCAGGTGGAACATTCTGATTGGTCGTTACCTTCAGATGATTGATATGAACGGATTGAACCATTTGGTGCTGCCACCTCAGCAAAAATCACGCACTTTCCCGTAGCTAAACGTCAAACCAGAAGGTGAATCAAAACTGTCATCCAACCAACCGCATTGCACCAAATATAAATGACTATCAATTGAAAGTAAACCATAACAGGCCTGCTTCGCTTCGAAGACCGGTCGATGAAGCGAACAGGAAAAAGGTTTACTTGCAAGGAAGCCATTTCTGGGTAAAACGTGGGGCACGACTCACCCCTAGATAAGAGTCTCTAGTTCTACCACGAGCTAGCCGGGCAAGAAGATCCGCCAGTAAAGGAAAATTTTTTTGAAGTATTTTGTTTCATAGTTTAGTAGGCTTTGCGGCAAATGGAAATTGGTTAAGTGGCTTTACCCCCACCGAAATAGGCTTATAAGAAAAACGTGTAATTTAGTTAGACATTTTGATATCGGAGAACGCGTCAAAACTCCGAGGCAAACGGAGAATTTATTTTGGTTTCCTAGTTACAATGCTTCGCGGCTGTAGACATTTTAATAAAGGAGAACTCGTCAAAACTCCGAAAATTTTTGATTCTAGTGGTTTCACCCCCACAAAAAGGTTTAGCAAAAAAATTAACCGGAGAAGCTTGTTCCATGGTAAAAAAACTTGTCACCCGGTAGACATTTTAATTAAGGAGAACTCGTCAAAACTCCGAAAGACAATCCGCATAACCAAGGATTGCCAGGTTGTCCACTACTTCCGATGGAAGCGTATGTAAATACCCTATTAAGTCAATGCTCGGGGAGGATACTGGGCGAGTTGTCCCCGACCGCCAAAACGCCCAGGTACGGTTCCGAATGTCAAAATGTATATATGTAAAAAAAATCAAAATTGTTATTGCGGGCGAATATCCGAAGCGTGAAAGCGACCTATCAGTCTCCCTGTCAGGTCCTCTAGATCGTACAACGCGTTGCCTACTTTTCGACGCACTCGGCACTTGAGGTATTTCGGCAAGAATTTGGCGTTTATGCCTTGTTTAAAGTTACTCAAAGCAAAATTTTTCCTAAAAACCTCCTGACCTTCCCTATAGTTAACTTGCCTAGAGCGTTTGTTATAAACGTTGTTTCCCCTATCCTTCGCCTGATCTAGATTCCTACGAATTTGCTCGCGAATGGAGGACAACTTATCCGCCCTAGTTACTTTTGGAATGTCATCTTCCCTAAGAGTACCGAGTTTATCTAATATATTATAGGCTGAGGCGTGTTGGACCATGTTCTGACCGTATAAGGCAAAGTATGGAGAGCACTGAATTGAGGTATGAAAATCGCTTCTTAACACCGCTAAAATTTCGGGTATATGCTTGTCCCAGTCGGTATGATCCTGTTTATCTTTGAGGAAAATTCTTATTTTTGAAACAATTTCTCTATTTACGCGTTCCGACGCGTTTGCTTGCGGCGAGTATAACCCCGTCTTTATATGGGTCACCCCATAATTCTCGAGGAATTGTTTCATTTCCTTAGAGATAAACTGTTTACCATTATCGCTATGGATATATTCAGGAACCCCAACCGATGGAAAAATTTCAGAGGTAAAGTAATTCATAACATTAACAGTTGTTGCTCTCTGCATGGGCTTCAACCAAACATACTTTGTAAAATGGTCTAGAACAATGAAGAGAAACTGATTGCGCCGCTTAGATCGCGGGTAAGGTCCTAAAAAGTCGCAATAGAACCGCTGAAATGGTCTTTCTGAAGCAAAAGTGTTCGCTATAGGTGGTCTTGACTGCTGATTTGTTGACTTAACAGCCTTACAAGTGTCGCATTTCTGTACATAGTCTCTAACGTCTTTAGCTTGCCTAGGCCAGAAGTAATTTTGTCTGACACGCTCTAAAGTTTTCTGCCAACCCCCATGGTAACTCCTATTCGCATCATGTGCAAGACTTATCGCTTTCTCAGTTAACCCTGTCGGTAACCACACCCGCCATAACGAGTCCTCCTCATCCGCCACACCCTTACGAAATTTAACCCTTTTTAAAACCACGCCATCATTTACACTCAAATCTGGTAGCGCATCTTTGTTTTCCAAAATGGTTCTGCAAAGATCCAAGTATTCCGCGCTTTCAAATTCCGGCGATGCTAAGTCAATTTCGTGAGGTGGGGCGGAGAAGGTTAGCTCGTCTACATCAAAACGCGAGAGGGCATCCGGTACTATATTCAGGGTTCCCTTGCGATGCTCCATGGCAAAATCGTATCTTTGCAGTAGGAGTGACCATCGAGCCAGCCTGCCACTCAAGTCCTTCTGAGTCATCAACCACTTGAGACTTGAATGGTCGGTTATGATTCGGAATGGCAAACCCTCTATGTATGGTCTAAAACGCTTGACACTTATAATGGCGGCGAGGCATTCCAGTTCGGTTACAGTATAATTGCGCTGAGCATTGTTAAGTTTTTTTGAAACAAACGCGATTGGATGCTCATCGCCCTTGTCATCGACCTGGAATAACACGCCCCCTACACCTATTTTTGAAGCATCACACTGAATAACAAATTCCTTCGAGAAATCGGGTTGGGCCAAGACAGGAGCGGAGCTCAAGGCTACCTTCAGCTTTTCAAAGGCCTCTATTGCCTCTGGGGTAAGTTTGAATGGTCCTGGCTTTTTACGGAGGCAATCGGTCAAAGGGCCTGCTAAATCAGCAAAATTTGTAATAAACGCCCTATACCAATTCGCCATACCCACAAACCTACGAACCTGTCGCGGAGATTTAGGGATCGGAAAGTTCTGCATCGCTTCTATTTTCCCAGGATCCACCTTCAAGCACCCGCTACCTATCAAGTACCCTAAATACCGAATTTCCTTCTGACAAAATTTGCTCTTCTTCACATTGATTGTGAGGCCTGCGTCCCTCAAACAATTCGCCACTTCCGCCAACAACTTTAGGTGGTCTTCAAAGTTAGTGCTGCATACCATTAGATCATCCAGGTAGACGAAGACATTCTCCCGCAACCGCGAGGGAATTGCCTTGTCCATCAGGCGGCTCATAGTCTGCGGTCCATTGCACAGACCAAAGGGCATCACTTTAAAGTGGTACAGAGGCTTCCCAGGAACTGCGAATGCTGTTTTTTCCTTGGAAGACTCTGTCAGCTTGATCTGAAAGAACGCGTCCTTCAGATCAATGCCACTAATGAAGTGCGTGTCCTTCAGTCTGCTCAATAGGCCGTTGATATGAGGCAACGGGTACGAGTCCTTTTTAGTTACCGCGTTGACCTTCCTGGAATCTATGCAGAGCCTGACCTTCCCTGGCTTCCGAACTAGAACAACTGGACTACACCAAGGCGAGTTTGACTCTTCTATAACTCCCATTTCGAGCAGCCTATCTATTTCGTTAAAAGCTTCGGCTTGCCTCGGTGGCGAAAGAGGAAAATGTTTACTTTTGATTGGGACTGCATCACCAGTATCAATATGATGCTCAACCAATCTCGTTTGCCCCAATCCTAACTTCTCAAACGACGGAAACATATCTACTACCCTCTGCAGTTTGGCCTTCTGGGTTTGTGTCAACTCATGGAAGTTATGTCCCTCCTCCTTTTCATCGATAACCTCTAGACATGCTATGCTCGGAAATATTTCGGGAGCTAACGCAAACGCTCTCCAGAAGTCAACTCCGAAATAGGCTTCTTGAATAAGGGAGGGAACAAGATAAAAACGAATAGTTTTGGTAGTATTTTTAAAAGTTACTGGTAAAGAGATAGAACCTAATATTTTCTGTTTTCCACCGCCCGCCGTATACACGAAAGCCTGCAGTGGGTGGTACTTAAGCCCATTGGCATCCAAAAACTTTTGACAATCTTTTCCGAGAATAGAAACATTCGCACCCGAGTCCAGCAATCCTACCAGAAAACTATCTTCAATTTGCACTCGCACCAGAGGCCTTTCATCCTCGGTGAGCACCAAAGTGGTGCTTTGTAAAAGTTTACGCTCCTGTACTCGGCTGTTATATCTCTTCCTACATTTCAAAATATCTTCCGATACAAATGACTCTGGGTTATGAAAAATTCTCGACCTAACTTGCTCGTAATTGGTTACCCTTTGTTCCAAACTAGGTGGAAATTGCGTCTGACAGGCGACCTCCCTACTCGGGGCTTTCAAAATTTGTATTGGTTTGCAAATTGCCGTTGATGACCTCGGACTATCGGAATCAGAACCGTCTGTACTGTCAGGAAAAGTTACAACTATTTTTGGGTATTCCTTCGCCAGAGTGCCACTGCTCCTTGGAAGTTCAACACTGCCTTGTAGCTCTCCGCTCGCGAGGGACCTACCACTTGGTTCAGTACTCGAGGCGACTCCTTGAGCACTGGCTGATATGGGGGCTATGGCGCCGAACGAGTTTCCCCCATCTTCTCGCTCGGATATTGGTTTCCCTGCCGGCGATGGTCCTTTGGACATTTTGGGGTAAGCACGCCTCTGTGCCCGCACTTAAAGCAGAAGGGACTCCTAATGGGTTCCTCACAATAAATATACGAATGCCCCATGGCCTGACAATTCCAACATTGAATTCCGGAATAATCCGGTTTTCTATTGCGCCGGTACTCCAACGCCTCTATCTGCGGGTCAGCTTCGCAATCCTCGCCTTCCATCCTCATGTCCGGTGTTATCGTGCGGGCCTCGTTGACCTGACGTCCATGGTAAGTGGTTCCCAATATCTTGCTTTCTTTCAGAACTTGTTCCCCTCTTCGTGCTATATCGCGTAGATCATGCAAGGTCCTAGCATCCGCACTGAAGAGCATTAGCTTAAGGCCACTGTTGACGTTCCGCTTTATTATGTCAATCAGCAGGGCTTCAGACATCGGTTCTCTGAGGCGTGCGTTAAGTGCTACTATGTCAGTGTGGAACACGTCGTATGACTCACTTAACTTCTGCTTACGCATTGAGATTTCCATCATAATCTCGTGGTCACTTTTCAATGTTCCAAACTCACGCTTCAGGGAATAGCACAAAAAGGGATAATTCGCGGTTGGATTCTGCTTTGTGAACAGCCAATACCATTCTTCCGCCCGTCCTGACAAAAAGAGATGAAAACTCGCCATAAGTTGGTCGCTAGAGCATTGAGTCCGCTCACATAGGGTGTCCAACTTAAACAAAAAATCAGCAACGCTTCCAGTACCATCGAAGGAAACCTTCCAATCCTGTGGTTTCACTGCCACGCTATTCGAAACGATGTTGGCCTGGTTACTAACGAATGTAGGGGCTTGGTTCCTTTCCTCCCTATTGGTGTTCCTGTTATAGGTCGCACTACCCTGCGACGATGTTACTGCGGCGTTGAGTAAGTCCATGTTCTCCCTGATCGTCCTCATTTCGTTCCGCATCTCCTCCTGCGATGTCCTGAACAGCTGATGTAGCACGTTCACCCACGAATCTACAGGAGGGACCTCGGCATTGTTCCTTTGCGTAGTGATCCTATCACCTAAAGTGTCAGGAGGTATACGGTCTTGAACCGAAGCTCTAGCTTCCCCCTGTATACCTGTTAGCACGCCAGTTGAAGGGTCAAAAATATTTTGCATTGGATCTGCTGCCATGGACGAGTCAAGGATATTAGTACTAGCTGGTCTATCCATTTTGTGGTTGGAAGCAGGATTCAACACTATCCTGGTCGGATCTCCCCCGCCCGGACTACCTATTGGAGAATGCAGTACCAGAGGTCGATTGGTGGGTTGCTTCGGAAGCGCCCCTCTACCCTGACTTCTAGGCTTGCCCCCACTTCCTCGTACCGAGTTCCTAGTAGTCATGCGTTCAGCCGACCTGTCCATGTTGAATTAAATCTCCGAACCAAATTTAAAAAAAAAGAATTTACAGAAAAGGGTCGGTTACAAGGGGCGGTTGGAAGGTATAAAGTCACGATTCACTCCCCCCACCCTATAATACCGACGATTGACAAGTTTTGAAAAATAAAAATTTAATTAATGCAAATTTCCCTAACCGATATTTGCATCAACTGATTACCGCGAATATGTAAAAAAAAATAAATATATACATATAAATATATATATGCTGAAAGAAATTGATTATTAGTAAATATACGTGTGGAAATGTACTATGTAAAAAGCAAAAACGGTATAAAGTTTGGCAAAAGCTAGTTGTGTATTTATGTATTGAATGGGAATGCTGACATCCCATCATTAGAAGGCATAGGCATAACAAAAAAAACGAAATAACACTAGACAAGGACATTCTTCCAGGTACACCTACCGCAATGCAGGGGTGGTTATAAGACACCTCGCCCTGAGACATGTTGGTGTACCATGGCGAAAATTGGCAAAATTTTAAATTTATTTGGACTCCAGTACTCCGGACCGCAATGCAGGGGCTGCTAATGGCTGCCTCCCTGAGACTGGTCGGAGCACTGGATACCAGCGATCAAAAACGTCAAAACTTAATTTTTTTTTTTTTTTGAAACACCCCTCCTCAACCACGCCGCAATGAAAGGATGCGGTTTGGTACCGCGTTTCCCCAGACTTGCGCAGTTGGAAAGGGGTGGATATGGGGTCCCTACTCCTCCTCCCGCAATGCAGGGGCTGCTAAGGCTGCCTCCCTGAGACTGGTTGGAGAAGTAAGGATCACTACAAAAAAAAAATGCATACAAAAAAACGAAGACAAAACAAAACATCACGTTCGGCAAAAACATAAATATTAATAATCCCAAAAGAAAACTAAACCCCACTTAGCGGACATAATATTTTCCCGAAGCCGACATCGGACAACAGACCCGGGACAAAAAAATTGAAACTACAAAAAAACTAAGTGCGTTTAGCACTGCCTCACCGGGTGAAATGAAAACTTCCGGTGGACATGACGTTTAGTCTCGTGGAGCCCTCAGCTACTGATCACGAAGACCCATCCGGACAACTTGATCAGTCCCACCATCCCGTCGCAACGCAGGTGGCGGCTCCTGGGCCTGCCTAACTGGGACTTACGGAATGGTGAAACCTCACAAGCTGACCCGAAAAGTCACCGCGGTCAGCGCTTCTGGGCCCCACGTTGGGCGCCATCTGTTATGGAATCGCAACAAATTGGAGCAGTAAGGAAGGCGGTCGGCACGATATGAGGTCGCACTGTGGCTAGTCATTGTCGGCTGGGGTGGGTTCTTGCCAACCTTACCGTCCTGCGCCATAATCAGAGAAAAGGTCAGATCGTGCCTTTTGAAATACGCGGGGAAATGCAAAACCGCGCAAAACAACTTTTAAAACAACATCCGGTTAAAACACCGGATGCCACGGACAGACCGTTGACATCAAATTTCAAATTCAAATAAAAAAACCGAAAAATCAAATAAATTCAAAAGAAACGGGCAACTAAAATATTTAAAATGAAAATCAAAATTAGAAAATAACCGAAAGCGAAACTAACTCAAATATAAAAATAACCGAAAATGAAACGAAATTAAAACAGAAATAACGAACGGAAGAAGAAAACAAAGATAAATTTAAATTAACCGAAAGGAAACCCTGAAATTTTAAACGAACCGGAAATGACCGGTTACCCTGCTGCAAAAGAAAAAAAATTTAAAAAAAGAGAGGCCGAACATTATAAGGGGGCGCCGCGGGTGTGGTTGCGACGCCCTGGTGCTGACCCACCCTCATCCATGGCCATCGGTGCACCAAACCGAATCCCGATGGCCCCTTACCTATAGTCCTGTCTGCCTTCTAAATGAGTAGAAGCGTCAGCATTCCCATTTTTATAAATTTATTCACAAATCATTTGGTACTTATATCCTAGGTTCAAGTGAACAAATGGTGCATTTGAAATAGCTACACATGTATATATAAAAGTATATAAAGATTTTTTTTTTTTTTTTTTGTTTTAATATTTCATACTGTATTAATATATAATATTATATAGTATTAATATATACTATCAATATATCATGTTGTAATATGTAATATTATTCAATCCCCCCTTTTTTTTTTTTTATTTTTTTTTTTTTTTTATTTCACTTGTAGATTAATATTGGCCATTCTTATTTGTCATAGTTATGTATATATAGTGAATTATTTTATAAGTATTTAAGTATATTTTGATTTTCATTTGTTGTTTTTAGTTTGGATAAGTTATTATTAAACTGTTATTTTATTTTGAAGATTTCCCCCCCCTAGGGTTCTTATTTCCTAAGATCTAGCAGATTTATTTATACCCAGTCTAAAATTTACTACGATTATACTGGATGAAATGCGTGATTTCCATTCCCCCATACTAATCTCATTTACAAAATCGCGTATTCAAAACAAAGTACACAGCAAGTGCTATGAATTTATATAAGCTTGCTTCGAACTTGTCAAACTTGTTTGCTTGATACTTAGTAACAAGGGAACGAACGCATTTCAAGCGGGCGTAAACACATTCGCATTACTGGTCCGATATCACGCATCTTGGAGCAGTATAAATGGGTTATACCCCCCCTCCCCCCCTTTTATTAAGTTGTATTATACGTTTTTCTTTTTTTTTTTTTTCTAGTTTTACAATTTAAGTTTCTACTTCTATGCTCTTATTGCATATTACTTAATTTTTTTTTTTTTTTTTTTATATTATTTTCTTCTCACGCTCTAAAGTCAACTTATTATTTTACCTATGTTCTCTTTCTAACATTAAAAATAATAATTTTTCTTAACTATCTCCATGGTTTGGTCTCACCCATTTGTTGCAGTAGGCCGTTGGTGGGGCTCTACTGTTGTTGTTGTTGCTGCTGCTAGTGCGGCGGGCCTATATTACGGCGGCCCCCGCTGTTGTCAATGCTGGATGTCGTCGTGCGGTGGGCCTATATGAGGACGGCCCCCGCTGTAATTACTGCTGCTGGTTGTTGCGCGCCCTGTTGCGCGTTGTTGCTGGTGGTGCGACGGGCCTATATTACGGCGGCCCTCGCTATTGTTACTGCTGGTGTTGTTGTCGCTGCTGCTAGTGCGACGGGCCTATATTACGGCGGCCCTCGCTGATGTTAATGCTGGATGTCGTCGTGCGCCCTGGTGCGCGTTGTTGTTGTTGCTGGTTATCCAGAAATGTTGTTGTGGCTGCTGCAACTGCTGCTACTGATGTGGTTGTTGTTGTGATTTATTTTTGTTGTTTGGTGAACTTTTCTGTTTGTTGGTTTGTTTGTTTTAGCTATTTATTCTCACCAAGTTGTTATTTTTGCGGTGGTTTTTGTAGTTTAATTTTGTAGCTTTATTTTGTTTTTATATTCTTTTTGTAGATTTTTTTGTTTATATGTGTATCTATGTTCAGTATATTTTTATTGACCACACAACTAGTTATCAAGGATACAATTTCAGCTCAATCAATTTATCAATACATCAAATGCGGTTTGTTCATAATTTCGTTGCCTTTTCAAAAAAACTAGGTGTTTTTTTTTTTTTTTTTCCTGATTCCTAAGCGCTGCTATCTAATTACGATGCACACGTTCTATTCAGAAGGTTCTAAAGTTTATTTTTTTATAATTATTGGGTTTATGTTGTTTTGTAATTCTTTTCTTATTGCGTTTTGTACATTGAAACTTTATTTTCGTTGTTTTTGTTTGCTTTTGTTCTTATAGCGCTTTTGAACTTGATATCTTTGGATATTTGTTTTTGTAGTTTAGGACTGAGTCCTTCCGATTCACTTTCGTTTTAAAAAAAACAAAATGGAACTTATGAAGTTTTGATAGGTTTTCAAGGAAGTGTGCTAAAATTTTCAGATTCAATGGCAATTCTATACGACAGCGTTCAACCGCCAATATACGTTCAAAACCCTCGGGAAAGGCATCAATCGACGCGCTCCGACCCCCGCACCAACAATCCGAAGGCGGAAATCAAATAATTTGTCTCGGTGGAAAGCTATCAGCAAAAACTCAAAATGCGCTAGGTTCGATCCCAAATAGGCGGCTTCATCCAAGGTATTTATGTGCACAACACCTTTTCGCGTATACGACCTTTGGCCGCCTTTCAAAAGAATAACCTTTAGCTGGTCCAACCCCCGTTACACGGTCCACAATATTTTGAGCAGGACACACTTTTTGCACTTTTTGGTACACCCTAATCTGTGATTACAACAACCACCTGAAAATGACGAAAACTTTTCAACTTGGATTGCAAATATCTCTAAACAGACCCAAAATATAGAACCCCCGCCCCCGGACCATCGACACGGAGGCCAAAACCCGTCGCTCGATACACCCCCCGAGACTCTCGGACGCACATCAGCAGCGCGTGCCGTCGTACAGAATTGCCGATTCAATAGCTCAATTTAAACTTGATTCAGAATGCTTTCATAAAAGTGGGCTGCGTATTTAATTCGAAAAGAAGTAATTTTCTAAACGAGTTACAGTATAAAAAAAAACTGTACAAACTAGATAACGTTTTTGTGAAATTATTGTTAAAAAGACCCCCTTCCCAAGTACTTAAATGCCAAAATAGCAAGGCCAAATCCATTTAATGAAAAGATTTCAATTTATACAATAATTTTATAAGTCAGGGTGCCACTACAAACATTTTTCTTACAGAACTTTTCTTAATTGCTTCACCAACTTAATCAAAAAAATTGAATAACCACTTCACCACACTAAACTTAAGTTTTTTTTTTCTTTTATATTTATTAAGGCGCACCACTGTAAAAGTGAATAATTGAGATAAAATGAAAACACGTACTAAGCTGTATTTTATTTGGCTGTAATCCAATTTTTTTAACTTGACAATTTCTTGTCGTAACTTTAGCACTTGGAGTTTTATGTAAGATTCAGTTTTCACAAATTAAAACCAGTAAAAATTGCAATTGGGCGACAGCACAATTTTTCTTTTTCACACTCCGCGACACGACCGCTCCCGTTCAAATCATGTATCTTTTTGAATTGGTCGAATGCCGGTGACGCTGCTATGCCCAAAATTATTCGCTTAACGCGACTGCGCAATGGAAAAGTTCCGTTACCCGTTGACGTGGCGTGATTATTGCCAGGTGGAACATTCTGATTGGTCGTTACCTTCAGATGATTGATATGAACGGATTGAACCATTTGGTGCTGCCACCTCAGCAAAAATCACGCACTTTCCCGTAGCTAAACGTCAAACCAGAAGGTGAATCAAAACTGTCATCCAACCAACCGCATTGCACCAAATATAAATGACTATCAATTGAAAGTAAACCATAACATAGTTTGGCATCTTTTTTTGCGAATCGGAGTGGAAGGCAGTGGATGAATGTACTCCGAGAGAGTGGAATGAAGGAAATCGCGTTCAGAGTTGTTTTAAAGTAAAAACTACAACTAAAAATTTCAATTTAAACTGAAATATACATTCTATAATAACTGATAACGTATTATAACTGCTTTATATTCAATAATTTGGGAGTTTCAAGTCTTCATGTTAAATATTGCAGCATTTAAATTTCATTGTTTTATTATTGCATACAATTCACCCTGTGTGGTTTGTGTGTGTGTACAGATTCGGAGTAAGTTGCGCTACTAGTAGACATATACTATGTACCTGGGTGACCGTTAGCGAACCAGCAACGAATAGACACCAAGCTTGTCCGCGACGCTTGGTGTATGCAATACAATGCCCTGTGAGAACTTCTCTATGCTAGAAAATGCCATTGTCGACTTGCAATGCCTTTTATGTTACAAGTCGTTCAAAGGAGGCTATATATGTAATATCAAAAGGTTTTTCGATTCCTCCCACAAAAATATACAAACTCTAGACAAAAAAGCTAGTCAGGAATTATATGAAGAAAAAAAGTTAGACTTTTTCGAAAAATTCAAAGGGTGGTTGGCTAAAGTAGAAAATGAGGAAGTTGTTAAGCAATCAAATAGAAAAATGAAAGCTGAGCTATCTTCCATGATCAGCTTAGACATTGCTAAACAAGGCCGGCCTTTTATAGATGGTGTTTTTGTTAAAAACTTTGGTCATCAAAAATTGAATCTTTATACAGAACTAGTTAAAAATATACCCATATCCCGCCAAACAGTAGCCCGACGGGTTGATGAACTGGGAATACACATTCCCTCTGCAGTAAAGAAAAAAATTAATGATTGCCAATTTTTTTCTCTGTGCTTGGACGAGACTGCCGATATTAATAGTATATGTCAACTGGCGATATGTGTTCGGACAGTTAACGCAAATTATGTAATAACTGAAACAATGTTTTCTCTTGAAACATTCTGTGGGAGTGTGAACATCTTTGAAAACCCCTTCAAATGCGATATAAGTAAGTATGAATTTGCAATTCAGTCCGAGCTAATCATCTTACTAAGCGAAAACGTTCCACCACACGGAGATAATATTGAATTCTGGAAAAATTTAGAAGTGTCATCATATCGAATATTGAAAAGAATATCTTTTCAGTGCCTATCACTTAAAGTTCATTTGCTCCGTGCAGCGCAACAGTGTAACATCAAGTCATTTGTCCAATATACTTTTATTAGGAAGCTCTCACGTAATAAATATATCATCACGACAAAAGATCAAAACGATTTTTAAATTTATTTATTCGCTACTGTCTCGTTAAAAAAGTCTGCTTCAATTGAATAATGGCCTTTACATGACTGGTTAAAAATAAGACTGTGCTTTTTCAATCGAGTGCAAGTTGATGGTTGATGCAATATGCCTAAAAATTTTAATTTTTGTTCAGTTGACCTACAAAGCATTTATTTTACCAGTCATAATGTTCTCCCACTAGTCCACACACTTATAAAAATTAATTTGCATAAAATAATTTATATCGGTAGTACAAGAACTTTATCAAATACAAAATCTGTAAAATACCGCCCTTATTTAACAATGTGTAGGCTTAACAAGTAACACACTTGAATTTTTTATTTTAAAGTCTAACACGTTCCAAATTTTCCACTCCAATCCAATATGCTGTTATTTTGATTTAAATTTCCTACTGGGCTGCTCCCATTCTCTCGTTCTCACTCATACACTCACATTTTTCATTCTGGACACCACTCCCCTGCAAAAAACGGAAATACTCCGTTTCATACTCCATAGAATACTCCTATAGGAGTATCAGAGTACTCCAACACATATCCTCATTCATATAAAAAAGGTGGTCCAATTTACATGGCAATGTCCGGTGATTGGATCACCTAATCCTATTCGGAGTACTCCGTTTCTTTGCTTTTGAATAGTCTATAGAGCACCTACGTTGGAGTACTTTGAAAATGCTGCTAAAAGATTACTCTATAGAGTACTCTAGACAAAAGCGAGAATGGGAGTATGTGTTCTTCTGAGGACCACCTACTCCCGCTCTCGCTTTGCTGTTGAATACTCTATAGAGTAATCCCATGGGAGTATTTTGAGAGTACTCTCACGTAGGTGGTCTATAGAGTATTCAAAAGCAAAGAAACGGAGTACTCCGAGATGGATTAGGTGATCCAATCACCGGACATTGCCATGTAAATTGGACCACCTTTTTTATATGAATGAGGATATGTGTTGGAGTACTCTGATACTCCTATAGGAGTATTCTATGGAGTATGAAACGGAGTATTTCCGTTTTTTGCAGGGACTGCGCTAGATATAGATTCAGCTTAATTCATCATTTTAAGTTTCTGAGTGATGTTTGCCATGTTATGTTATATTTATTCAAATACCTCGAGATGCCACGAAATTATGTCCACATGCGCACTCCAAATTGCATCCAAACCGTTCCCGAGATAGTGGTCGATATAACAAGGAATAATTTAAATGCAGTCAGGTGGCAACCCTAGGTGGCAATTCTACTTAAAACATTCTGGTTCGTATACGGCCTCAAATACCTTCCGTTTGATACCTATATTGCCATATATTGCCTAATATTTAAAAAAAAATCGGAAAGGTGGCAACCCTCTAAGCTTCCTTTAGTGGCAACATCCAAGTAGAAAATCTGAGAAGGAAGCATACTACCCATCTACCAAATTTCATCGAAATCGGTTTAGCCGTTCCCGAGATAGTGGTCGATATCTGAAGGAATAAATAAAATGTGGTCAGGTGGCAACCCTATTCGAAAATACTTTGGTTGGTATACGGCCTAAAATACCTTTCATTTGATATCCATATTCCCATATATTGCTTAATATTTAAAAAAAAATTATATAGGTGGCAACCCTGTGAACCACTCCAAGTGGCAACACCAAAGTAGAAAATCTTAAAACAAAGGATACTACCCATATACCAAATTTCATCCAAATCGGTGAAATTGTTCCTGAGATAGTAGTGGATATACAAATATACAAGAATAACTCGTTTAAAGTTATAAGATATAAAACAAAATAATTGAGATCTTTATCTTTTATTTTGAAAAGCATTTTCAAAAATTCAAAAGTTGGCCACTTTTGTATGTTACATGCAGTATTGCCACAGCAATAAAAAAGAAGTGACCAAAAATTAAGAAAAAATACCAAAAAACTAACATTTTATAAAAATGAACACATACATACATGTTTATTTGAAACTGCAGGTATGTACATTCATCCGTAAATCAAATATAATAATAATATTGCACATAGGGGGAATTGTGGAAAGAAAAATGAGCAAACCCGCTTTGAGTCACATTAACAAAATATAATTAAAAAGTGTCGTTCCCCATGTAAATACATACATACATCTGGCAATGCATACTGCTCCATCATGCGTTTTATCTGACGACATAAGGCTTAGGCTTGTTTGAACTGGGACAAAAAATCAAATTCATATGAGAATCTTTTTATGAAAGCGTGAATTTACTGCAAAATTACGTAGGTTTCAGAGGGTGTAAAAAAAAAAACAATATAAAGCATGTTTAAACTAATCAGCTGCAGTCATTTACGACACAATTGCATTAGTTGTGCGAATTATTTAGATGCATGTCCCAATACGTATGTATGTATATACATTAGAGTGACTTGAAAATATGGTTTGTGTGCAAAACGAAGCTTCCTAGAGATACAACAAATATTCTTGCGAAATAAGAGAACTAACAATAATGATGATAACCCGTCTGGTTATGATAAACTTTATCACATGACAATTCAATCGTGGCTTGTCTCAGAATGACATTTTCGTTTACACAAAAGTCTGATTAAGTCATCATGATAAAGTTGCTCATTGTGACGTTTATGGGAAAAAATCCACAAAAGTTGCATTAGAAGTGACAGCTGCTCTTGTTTGCAATTTGAAATGAAAAATTTTGGCGTACAAATTTCTAATGTGAAATATTTCTTTATAGGTATTTTTATTATTACATTTCTAAATCCTATTACTAGCAGAGTTTGTTAGCAAAACAATTTATTACAAAATCAGATGCTTACTTGCAGCTGTCCCTTTTTGTTTTTATAAGCACATAATCAGAGGTGCATTCTTTGATAACTTTTATTAGAAGACAATCAGGGAATTGTTGCTAATCAGACATTGAGTAAATGCTTTTTATGCCAACCTCTGATGAAGTCTTGATTAAGCGGTTAATAAGACATTGAGTAAACGGCCCTATTACGCTAAATATGTAAGTCACCGTGGCACTTGGTAAGAAAAAAAACAAAAACATTAAAGAAAATAAAATAAAATTAGATAAAATCAGATAATATAAAATTAAAGGAAAGGAATATAAAAGAAATTAAAATCAAATAAAACAAAACCAAAGAAAAAAAAGTAAAACAAAATAAATGGGTTTATACCTTTCATGAATACGCATCGCGGTTTCAAGTGCTGTAAGACCTTTGCTTACAAAAAGTACAAACTCTACAAAATTTAATGGTCATATAAAGATAGCCCTAATCCCGTTTATGAACAATCGATTGTATGGAAGCTATATATTATGTAGATCCGAACTGGCTGATTTTTATTTGTCACATTACGTATATAATACATGGTGTTTTTTTTACAGGTTTGTTTTTCGAATAGAGATAAAACTGGCATTTTGTGGTCAAATCTGGCAACTCTAATGTCATTTATGTTCAGTTTGGTTTGCCATTTCATCATGAACAGGTTGACAAAAGAACAACGCTTGCAAATCGTGCAAATTTATTTCGAAAATAATGGTTCAGTTCGCGAAGTTTACCGTGAGCTCCGTCCATTTTATGGTCGACATAATCGTCCATCAGAGCAATTAATTCGGTTAACCATGGATCGTTTTCGCACTACGTTTACTCTATGTGATAATACGCATCCGCAGAGACGTCGAACAGTGCGCACCGAAGAAACAATTGCCGCTGTAGAGCAAAGTGTTGAAGAGGACCCGAATGAATCGATTCGCCACCGTGCACAGCAATTGGAGCTTTGTCCATCAACTTTATGGAAGATTTTGCGCAAAGATCTTGGCTTGCGACCTTACAAGATCCAGCTTGTGCAAGAATTAAAGCCGCGAGACCATGCAATGCGTCGTGATTTTGGTGTATGGGCCGAAAATGAGATTGATTTCGATGCTGATTTTCATCGCAAAATTTTGTTCAGTGATGAGGCTCATTTTTGGTTGAATGGCTACGTCAACAAGCAAAATTGCCGCATTTGGAGTGAAGAGAATCCACATGAGACCCTTGAAACGCCATTACATCCACAAAAACTGACTGTTTGGTGTGCTCTATGGGCTGGTGGCGTCATTGGGCCATACTTCTTCCGCAATAATGCTGGAGAGGCAGCTACCGTTAATGGAGACCGGTATAGAGCCATGATAACCGACTATTTTGTTCCCGAATTGGATGGCATGAATGTGGATGAGTTGTGGTTCCAACAAGACGGCGCTACATGCCACACAGCGCACGTCACAATCGATTTATTGAAGGAAACATTCGATGAGCGCATAATTTCGCGGAATGGACCTGTCAATTGGCCACCAAGGTCGTGTGATTTGACACCATTGGATTATTTTCTTTGGGGATATGTGAAGTCGCTCGTCTACACCAACAAACCAGAAACGTTAGGGGAATTGGAAGCCAACATTCGTGGCGTTATTGCCGACATACGGCCCCATATGCTCGAAAAAGTGGTTGAAAATTGGACCTGTAGAATTGGCTTTATTCGAGCCAGCCGCGGCGGCCACATGCCCGAAATCATATTTGAACATTAATGGCATAAAATTGTCCTTCCAATAAAGTCAAATTGATGGACCTTAAAACGATTTTCTTGTGTTTTATTTCAATTCGAAGTTCTATACCCCTAAAAAAAACACCCTTTATGTACCAAGTCTGCAAAAATTTTACGTTCGTGGCTTTTTAATTGCATAATTTATAGCCCAAAACCAATTTATCGGAACTATTAATTTTATGCGTTGTATTGGCCTGATCTTGTTGATTCCGACAAATGATAAATATATATTACAAAATGGCGGCTTCATACGAAATTTCATAGAGATATCTTAAAAACTATGGGACTACTTTGCGATCAAACAGACAGACAGGCGAACGGACACACGGACATGGCTGAATCGACTGTGCTCATCGGCCTGATCATTTCGGTATACTTATTGGTGGGTCTATCTCTTCTTCTTCTTCTTCTCAGACAAACATACATACATACAAATGAGTGATTTTAAATTAAACTTGTAGCTCTCAACGAAATTCATCTTTTCTGAAACCATTTTCCAAAGCAGCAGTTATGAAGGGTTATAACAAAATTTCGCTGAGAGCAAATGGGCTGTAAATTTTGAAACTTTTGCACAAAGAATAACCTCTAATGCGTGTAGTTCCTAAGGTTGCGACCAAAGATGGGAACATTTTTTCATTTGGGGTCACCCTAATGTAACTACATATGCTTCACCCACTACACCCTAAGTTCTAAGTGAATCATGGTACGGCCATTTGATGCTCTTTTACTCTTGCTGTTGCCGATCAGATTGTCGTCCTTACGGCCATTAACCCACACTAACGTGCTGCTTGAGCTAGTTTTCCACAAAATGTCTGTTAATGACCACATTTTCAGTTCAAGATCGAGCGAGCATACATTTTTTATTTTAATTTTGAGTAGTATTTATTCATTTATTAAATTTTAATTTTATTTAAATTTTTTGATTTTGCAGAACAGGTTTGGATTCTAACTCGTAAACGTGCTCCATCACACGAAGTGATAGGAAAGGCCATGGGTGTTATTAATGCACAAAAGTTATCGACGAAGGAAATTAAAGTGACTAATCAAAAAGAGTGTCAATAAAACGAAGGCTGCTGCCGAAAATAGGAAACGTTGAACCGAAATGGATCCAATATTCTCTTGTATTGTGAACTTTTTGAAAATACATATGTACGTAATAAAAAACAAGTCTATCACAAGTACTTGAGTTGAGTTTAAATATTTGAGAAGCTTCCCAGGCTTAATGCCAATTAGCTCGAAAATGCCCACGAAAAAGAGTTTTCCTAGGAAAGTTCCAGGGCTTCATCTTATAAACGCTACCACCAAAATTAGCGAAACGATATTTCAACTCGCAAGGTTCATGGTTCACGCTCTCCGCTCAACAATTTGATTTGATACTACCGCTTTTGACTCGAAAACGGACTGGCTGTAAGTGAAAATGCAATGTAGAAAAAAATCACGAAGTCTAAATCCACTCTCACCTGCAGCTTCTTGCATCTCGTTGAGAGCCTCTGTAGCCCCCCCACCAAGGATGTCCTGTGATCCACAGCGCCGACCTTTTCCTGTTTACAATAAGGTATTCTAAGACCCCCATTAAGTCCACTAAAGCAGCAAGGGTGAAGTGTTTGCTCTCAGACTCATTTCATATGCTTACTGGTCGAATTTCGCACTGAACGAATTATGTACCGTTTAATCATGTAATTGATTTTTATCACTTATTTAACAGTTATTTTATTATAGCTGTCACAAACAATTATGCACTTTGTTAATGGGTCAAAATGTGGCATAACAACAACAAAACAAAACAAATGAATATGTGCATAGTATACTTCTTTGAAGCTTATTATTATAATTGACTGCTTTGACTACACTTCTCTGCTTACATAAATTCAAATTTAATAAATATGTACGTATTAGTTTTTGAATGATAGAGATGTCGACACCGAAATTTCGGTATAGTGTAGTCAGCTATATATTGTGTGCTAGTTGACCCGGCAGACGTTAACCTGTAACCATTTAAAAACTGTGCACAATCCCTTATGCTCCCTTCGTTACTCCACTCTTCATATTGTCTTAGCGAGTCACACAGGGTTACATCGAAATAACAGCCCTTGGTCGGGTAAAAGCCGTGCGATAAATATACCTACTTCGAAATTACTAAATAATCATCTTCTCTCTTCGGAATTAGCTTATTCGTATTTCAAAACATTTCCCTCCCATATTTGTTTGTTGAAGTGGTGGTAAAAATTTTCCCTGAAGGTTCTTTTTCTGTGATGCATGTTTCAACCCCCACACCCCCAGGGTTTCATAAATGCTTGAACGTTTAGTAAGTAAATTTGTACCTCTACATATTTTGTTTATTCTTTTATAATTTTTAACTCACTCTCTCTATATCCTTTCTCTGTCCTATTTAATGAACACTACCGCGAGTTGAAGAGGGAAGAGAGGCTGCTTTTCCGGGCAGAAAAGCGCGAAATAAAGGAGCTTGAAATGCTGGCCAACTGGAATAACGCCCGAAAGTTCTATCAAAAAATTCGGCGAATGACAGAAAGTTTTAAACCCGGAGCAAACCCCTGTAAGAATAAGAACGGCGACCTGGTGACCAATGTTCAGAGAGCACTCAGAATATGGAGCGATCACTTCTCTACCCTTTTAAACGAAGAAACTCAGCCAGAAACCAGAGAAGATGCGGAACCCGAGCACCTAATTGAAGATGATGGAATTGACGTTCACCAACCCGACTATAATGAGGTGCGAATAGCAAGATCCGGATTGAAAAACAATAAAGCAGCTGGCGCCACGGTTGCCGTTTTGGCCGAAACGTACCATTTTTGGTACACATTTTTTCCATTTTTAATTCAACGCAACTCCGATGACACTGCTACAAATATCAAACCTGCATTTGAAGGAAAAATTTTTGTCATAATGTTGTGTCTGTTTCACTCCTGCCAGTGAAGATGCAGTAGAAGTGAAGTGGTACCACTTGTATCAACTTATACAGTAGGAGTCTTTCTCTGTCATACGTCGTTTTGATATTTTTAGAAAAAGTTTGTGATAAAAAATAGCACCAGCATGTAGTGCTAATGAAATTAAAATTATTGTCATATTTGTCTTAGTTCTGAAGCGGAAAAATAAAGATGGAAAGGTAAGTTTTATAATCGGGCGAATATCCGCAGTCAAATGAATGGAATTGTGGACATTTTAATTTATTTGTTATATGTTTTAAGTTTTTTTATGTTTATACGTACACATATGTATATTAACCCCCGTTTCTGTGTAAATTTATGTAAGCAGATGAACTGCTTAAAATTGCTTTAATAAATGTTATATTGTTTGCCTAGCAAATTATTTTGGTACGAATTTTGGTACGCAAAGTTTTAGGCAAACGGCAACCGTGGCTGGCGCTGATGGTTTGCCTGTTGAGCTATTCAAACACGGAGGCGAGGAGCTGGTAAGACGCATGCTTCAGCTTCTATGCGGAATATGGTCGGATGAATGCACGCCTGAAAATTGGAATCTAAGTGTTCTCTGCCCAATCCAGCTTCAGACCTGGTAAATCTACCATCGACCAGATTTTTTCCAATACGCCAAATCTTAGAAAAAAACCGTGGGAAAAGAATCGACACACGTCATCTCTTTGATGGAATGAACAAATTACGATGATGAAAAAATGGGTTTGGTGGTGAACGAGGGGATAACGAAGTACCTTTTGCCATCATGCAAAGAGTCAGCGCATTCGCGCCTTGGCAACCATGCGATGTACGAGCTTTACGCATACCGTTATAGTTCAGCGGATTAAAACACAGCGCCTTCGCTGGCTAGGCCACGTTGTGCGAATGAGCGAAGATGCTCCAGCCCAGAAGATATTCTTATCGACACCCGCCTGTCGAAGCAGAGGAAGAGGAAGACCACCACTCCGATGGAAGGAGCAAGTGGAGACGGATTTGCGCTCCCGCGGTGTTTAAAATTTTGCGCCAGTTGGCGCAACGTAGAAAAGACTGGCGAGCTATGTTGGACGGTCAAAATCGCCCAGGCGGTTAGATGTCCATTTAAAGAAGAAGTTAAACTTATACTTAAACTTACCTAAAATTTTAAATTTAAGTTAAACTTTAATTTTAACTTTAACCTTAACTTTACTTTTAAATTTAAATTTACTTTAACCGTTCATTATAATACACATTTGAATGTTCCTAGCGTTCATAGAACATCGACATGTACATATGTAGTTATGTGTGCATTTATGTGAATAATGTATTTCGCAATCTGAGTGAAAAGATGGATTTAGTGATTGCAAAAAGTTCTTTACAATTTGTTTATAATAATAACTATTCATACTTTTTTGTTTTGCTTATTACGTATGGATTTCCTACATTTACATTTACGTATGTACTTACAACATTAATAATAAATTCTATTTGTGTTACGCATCCAGACTTTTAAGGCACATTGATTTTATTAGTATGATTATTTGTTCAATTGAATAAAGGTATAAATTATGCGCCAGACGAGTGATGAGCTTTCAGTTAGTTTCCGGCATTGGTAGAAGCAACTATTCAATTTTAACTGTAATTAACGAGTGAAACTACATTGTGGACTAGATTCGTATAAAGAAACGATAAAATAAATGAGAAATAAAATTCTGTATTACTTACTTACACTTAAAAATATTATCAACAAACCGGTGTTTTAAAATATCTGCTGGAATTTCGAAATTACAAAAATTCTCAAGATTTTGTAAAAAACTGTTGACATTGTTCTTGTGGTGCATATCGACTTAGACAAATAATGCATCTTCAACTAAGAATGAGGTGAGAATAATCAGTGGACTAACGGACCACTAACTTAACCACCGACCCATTAGCTGTTAACCTAGCAAAACTTTGCATTTGACAGTTGTAGCTTTGGGTGTTTTAGTCCATGCAAAATCCGTAGTATTGCTTATAAAAAGATTCTCCTAGTTCTGAATTAAGTAAGATAGAAAATAAATAATGTGTTGTAAATTGAATATACCCTTCAAGAACATAGTATATTTACTTTGGTACAATGTTTGAACGTCCCCGCAGGAAAGAGACAGAGCCACCAATATGTGTAGAGAAACGACGAGGGCCACGAGCTGGGTCAATTTAACCACAACCGTCTGTAGTTTTCATTAATTGAAATTTAATATTTTTCTCATAGAAATCTAATTTAGTGGTAGTACAAATTTGTATTATAAAATTTGTGCAAATCTTTGAAAAGTTGAAAAAAAATTCCGAAACTTTCAAAAAAAGTGATATAATTTAAATCAGAAAATACAATATTGAATGCTCTTATAACAAAACACAACTTTTAGGTGCTTTTAGAAATGCCGTGAATTTTAGAATCTTTTTAACGGCATTTTACTCCATACAACGCATGAATAACAATTATTTTTATATGGAAGAAAACTGAAAATGTCTCCAGACAAAAATTTTAAAACCTCAACGCGATTTTTTAAATCCTAAGACACTATTCACATTACCTGTCAAACTGATTCAGTCGGCAGTTGATTTGCATGTAAATATATGGAAGTATTCACACTACCAAAGAGAGTATATTAACAAGAGGCACCAATATCTTGCTCCGAACAGAATTCCTTGTTCACGCAAACCTCCCTAGACTTGCTGTCCAATGCTAGGGGTTCGGGAAAACACGTTAACAGGTCTAAAAAAATTTACCTGCTTAAAGTACGAAATAAGTAGAGTTTGTGGTAAAATAAGGACTAAGGCAGTTTTGTTACGTAGAGTTTCGTAACTCTTATGTTACTCATTGGAAAATGTTCCAATCAGCATACCTATGTTTCGTTTCTATAAAAGGTTTCGTTACAAGTTTCTGCTTTCTTGTACTAGAATCAAGATTGTATTAGATTAGGCTTAACTTGTATTGTATTGTATTTCTATGAGAAAAATATCAAAGACTCTAAATGAGCTCAAGGCCAAGAATAATAATTTTTATGAAAATTATTATGGGTTTTTTCATATTTTTTTTTAAATATTTGAAGCTTTTATAAGAATAGAAAAAAAAAATTCAGAGAGAACCGCCATAGGTTTTCTAAAGGTTCATTTCGGCAGCCGCTAGACTTCTTCAACAGAGAAATTTTGTCATGCTGTGTCAACTATTAGGCTAACAAACGATGGTTTTTTTATCAGCTAAATTCCTATTTCTATTAATTTTTACCATTGCTAGTGATGGATTTTTGTT
Organism: Merzomyia westermanni; assembly: GCA_949987695.1. Taxonomy (NCBI): domain Eukaryota; kingdom Metazoa; phylum Arthropoda; class Insecta; order Diptera; family Tephritidae; genus Merzomyia; species Merzomyia westermanni. Next base: position 17,904,182 of record OX465289.1, read on the forward strand.
TTAATGTGTCCAGTTTTTGCCACCCCGAAGGTGCTCTTCGGTTTTGTTTATTTTGTATACCAACAATAAACTGGGATATTAAAATTATATGACTGTATCAGGGTTAAGGCCCTTTGAACTTTTTTGCATTCTTGAGATGTGAATAGTTGTATAATACCTCTGACCTTTCTTACGTTTTGAAGAATTATTATAGTGGCTTGAGCTCAATTTCCAGAAAGAAAAATTCTACCGTACGCTTTCTTATTATGAATGAGTAAGAATGAACTAGTTTTTTTTATTGCTTTTGTTAACTATTTTTTGTTTGGTATCTACGCTAATTTCCACGAATTTCCGTTCAATATTTAATTAAATTAACACTTGACACATTCATTAGTGTAATTTTGTAAGATCTACGGGCTATCGGAAAAAGCGGCTGGTCTTGATGCGAAAATTACTCATCAACTGAGTATCGTTTTGTTATTGACAGCTCTAATATGAGAACTGGTAGATATGTATTACAGTAATAACAAGTTTGTTAATATTATTAAGAAAATACATTGAAGATACCTTTAGGTTAATATGAGCAACAGTTGCACTTTACAAAGCATGACGACTTAAAAAACTCGGACTGCACCTGTTGTATGTATGAATATAATATTTGTTGGTCATTAAATTTTTTGTACACCGTTTAAGAACATGAACTTTTATATTAGGTGTGATCTGCGGCAAAACTTCCAAAGAAATGTCAGTAAATAGAGAATGACGGTAAGGTCTCTCGTGACGCAAAAAGTTTTACCCGAAAAGGAATTTGTAAAAACTTCCAAGCAAAACAGCTGCTGCTTTTTTCATTGGCCAATTTTCAAATTTTTAAGTTTTTGTTGTTGCTTTCCGATCAGCTGTTTCTCTCTTGCAACTTGCAAGATTTGCTAAGTAAAATTACCTCTTACCGCAAATGTTTTGTATCACCGAACATTACAGTAAAAAGTTGATTAATATTTTTAAAAACTGTATGCTCGGCGAAACCAGCTTATAGGAAAATATGACATTAAAATAAGTGTACACGAGTGAAACTTTGTGAGCAATGCACTCATTATTTAACATTTCATGAGATAATCACTTCGACCACACTCTTTGCTATAACTCTCGTAAAAAAGATTTCCCTGATTAATATTTTTTTAAATTGGAGCTATTACTATTAGAAAGACTTCGGCACAGCCGCATACAGTCCTGTACCAGTGTTCAGATTTGAAGATTAAAGTGAGTGGTAGGATTGCAAAGAAATATGGGGCCTTTTAAGAAAAAAAATGGTGGATTTCGCATACAATTTCAAAATTTTTGATCAATGGAAATTAAATTTAAATATTTCTGGTCAATGGACATAAGTAGAAGCAGTGTTTTATTATAAAACACTTGTTTCAATGGGCTTTATCTTAGATTGAGGTTTATGTTGGTGATTTCTCTTATCATCGTCAGATGTTATTTGAAAAGTCATAAGATAGACTTTTACCAGGGCGACCCACAAGACAGAACCCGGCTAGTATGCCTAGATTTCCGCTCATATTTCACTGCCTAGTGTGTAAACAAAGATCATCGTTTAAGAAGAGGAACTTACGCAAATTATAGTACGTTATCAATTCATCACGCGGTATGGAGTCGAATTTTGGCACAGCATGGTGAATCCCTTACCCTCTTGTAAAACATCCACAGCAGTTCAGTGTTAGGTTATTTGAAATCATTAGAAGGATAGTTATATCATATTCCCTCCTTTAACGACGGTTGTCTTAAATGAAGGTCCGATAGTGGAAGAATTTTGATAGGAACGTGCAGCTGAAATAATACTTTGGAATCTTTAATTTGAGAAAAATAGGTGGTAGGTATACCACGTTAATATTAGAAGTCCGAAACCTATCGTGTACCCAATTAATTTCATGTGCTGTTCTCTAGATATTGGGGCATAGTCATATGTTGCGTTGCAATCAGCTGGCCAGATCCCTATCACGGACCCGGAACGATACGGATAAGTTGTATGAGAGTTGCTTGTGTATGAACGTGTGTTTACATATGTTTGTTTGTGCTACCAAGCCAATAAGGGTTGACTGTCAAAAAATCTACTACAAAAAAACTAAACGAACAGAACTTCTATACGGCTCCGAAATTAATCCAGAAAAATATCGGAATACAACATTGTTGTTGCACTAACATGCAAACTTTCTATCTGGATCTACATCACTTCTCATTGGAACGCAGTTTTAGTCAAATTTAAGTATGACTTAAATTTAGTCGTAGCTATTTGAAACAATTTTATATGGGCTATCTTCCAAAAAAGGTTCATCTAAATTTTAGTCATAATTAACTTAACTTTGACTATGACTACGCCCCTTGTGTTTAGAATCGTTTGAGTTTCAAATTTCTATTCTACTCTCATGAATTTAATAAGATTTTCTTTAATTCTTAGAATTTCTGCTGCATTTTTGCTGTTGATATTTCAATTGACAGCAGCACAAGTACCCTTTCCGCGCAGTTGTCCAGAAGTGAAAATACCCGAGGATTTCAACGCCGAGGCTGTAAGTAATTTATTTTAAGTTTTCAACAACTTTTTTAAATTCATTTTTACTTAATTTTAGTATATGGGCACCTGGTTCGAGTATGCTAAATATCCGCATATCTTTGAAATAGCTAAGCGTTGTATGTTTGCGCGTTACAATAACAAAGGCAACAACAGTATTGGTGTGGTGAATACATCAATTAACACCCTGTAAGTATAGAAATATTATTATCCTTTTTCTCTGAGGTATTTTGGCGTTCAGGCGCCCACTGCCATCATCATCAATAAGTATCCCCTCCCTGTCCATAGTTTTCATTCCTTTACTTTTGAGATAAGTGAGGAATGCATGGGAAGCCAGGTTGGCAGATTAAGTAATATCGGTCGGTTTGATTGATAGAATGACCAGAACCTTTTAAATTTGTTATAGCTGGTACTGTTCTAGTAGTAGCTGAGCGCTCCGATTAGACAGGGCGAAGTCAAAATGAATTCAATAAAAGATGCTCCAAAGGACCGCATCCAAACAAATTCCGAGTAAGAAATAAACCTTGCGCTAAAGTTGAACTCATACAATTATTATGCAGTTTTGCCATGGTGAACTCCTTAGCCGCGAATTCAAAGCAGGCGATGTTTAGCGGTGGTGCCGCTTCTTATTTTATGCCCTTTATCTTTGGTGAAGTTGTGCTACAAGAACCACAAGTGTAAAAGGGTTCAAATATTGAATGACCCAAACTTAACTTGAGATTTTTCGAGGGTTAAATCTAACTTTAAGATTTAATATTGTAAAAGATGTTTGTAATGCGTTTTATTTAATTTAATTTTATTCTCTATTATAATTTTGTATTTTTTTCAAATTTATTTCAGTTCTGGTCATACGACAAATAGCACAGGCATAGCGCACTTGTTGGCCCCATCCCAGATCAATGTGCTGTTTAGTAAATTTCGTAAGTAATATTAGCGTATGAAATCAAGTTTCCTCCTTTAATGAGTTAAGATTTTCAAATTATGATAAAAAATCATAAAAATTTAACCTCACTATCGGTTTTTTAATTTTAAGAATTTTTAGGTGAATGAAGTTAATTTATAATGTGTTTTTTATAACTAAAGACAGCTTGTATAGTTTCCATAATAATAATTGTTTTTGGGTATATCTTTGTAGAAAAATATGTAGCATTAATGAATAGGGTGGCTATCTCTTCAAAAATAAATTTTTCCTTCATAGCTTGTTTGATTTTCGGGTTTCAGGTGTCATATGAAAGGGCTTAGGCTCTTTCACTTCAGTTGTACTGCCCAAATTTCACAATTCTTTGTTTAGTTGATTCAAAATTTCCGAAAATGGTATATTTGTAATTTCATTTATTTATTTACTTAATCTTATTGTACAACTAAGACTAATCAGTCTTTTATATGTACATCAACAGACAAAATGTGATCTTATTACTAATATTTAACAAAACATAAAAAGCTTAAAACTAGTACAACATATTACAAATTAAATCAGTAAACAAGATAAATAGTATATGCAGTTTAGAGAAGTAGAAAAAGATTGAAAGGGAAAAGGAAAACATTAGCAGGTTATTTGTAGTCAGGAGGCCATAGTCATATCAGGGTAACTAAAATATTCATGTATTAGCTTTTTGAAGTTGATTCTATTTAATTTTACTTTTATACTTTCTGGTATCGCGTTCCACATTTGACAGCGCTAATGAAAAACAGTCTGCTAGATGTTAGTGTTTTATATTTGGGCAAGTTGTTTAGTCTCTGAGATCTGGTTAGTTGAAGCTTATCATACAAGTATTTAGGAGGTTTCCACTCCAGCAACTTAAACATAAAAATGCAGTTCCTGGCGGCCAAATAGTGCATTATACTGCATCCTAAAATTTTATCATGCCATGGTGATATACGGGCATACCGACTTACGAGGTGTGTTCAAAAAGTATCGCGAATTTTGTGTTTTTTCAAAAACTATTTATTTATTCATGAATATCTATTTTGTCCCCTTCAAAGTAATCCCCATGAGATATTATACACTTGTGCCAACGGTTTTTCCAATCTTCGAAGCACTTCAAAAAATCATTTTTTTGTATCTTGTTCAGCTCCTCCTTCGATGCCGTCTTTATCTCGTCAAGAGAAGCGTAACGTCGTCCTTTCATGGGCCTCTTCAGTTTAGGGAACAAGAAAAAGTCACAGGGGGCCAGATATGGGGAATACGGTGGCTGCGGCATCATTAGTGTGTTGTTTTTGGCCAAAAAGTCGCGCACAAGCAACGATGCGTGAGCAGGGGCGTTATCGTGGTGCAAAAGCCAATTTTTGTTCTTCCACAAATCCGGGCGTTTCAGGCGGATTGCTTCGCGCAAATTGCGCATAACTTGCAGGTAATATTCCTTATTGACCGTTCTTCCCTGTGGCAAGAACTCATGATGCACCATGCCCCTGCAATCGAAGAAAACTGTCAGCAAAACTTTCACATTCGACCGAACTTGGCGCGCTTTTTTCGGTCTTGGTTCGTGCGGCAGCTTCCATTGAGATGATTGAGCTTTGGTTTCCACGTCATAACCATAAACTCACGATTCGTCACCAGTTATGACCCTCTGGAGCAAATTTGGGTCGTCGCGGACAGAGTTTAACATCTCATTAGCAATGTTCATGCGATGCTGTTTTTGGTCACAATTGAGCAATTTTGGTACGAATTTCGCGTAAAAATCGAAGACGATGCAAAACACGTGCAAGCAAAGCAGCTGTCAACAATTAACTGAACATTCAAAATGGCCGAGCTTGTCGGCATAAGTGAGAGACATGAGTACCAACATAACGCCATAACGAATATACGTAACCAGCGAAAATTCAAAATTCGCGATACTTTTTGAACACACCTCGTATGCCATAGACGTACCTTCTGACATTGTTAAAAGCTACATTGACCTTGCTCACTGATTGTGAGTCAAGTTTGCTATAAACTATTTCAGAATATGTAAAACGGGGCAAAATTAAATGCATGGCGAGTTTTCGACGGGTTCCTTGTGGCGTGAACGCGGCAGATATTCTTAACCTACGCAAAATAACATAAACATTTATTACTAGTTTGTTAATATGATCACTACAGCTTAATTTATTATTAATTACAAATCCATTTGAATTCTGAATAAAACTATATAATTCAATATTGCAACTATTAAATGTTTCCTCTATAATTCTAGAAAGTTCTCCTGATGTTCCAAACTACATTGTGCTTGGTACCGATTACAAGACCTACAGCGTGGTTTACAGTTGTAACAATCTCACCTCACTGGCCCATACAAGTAAGTTTATTTATAAATGAATTGAAAACTAAAAGTTTTATTCTAAAGTTAAAACATTGTAAAATATGGAGATAAATTTTCACTAGCATTGTTCGGGATACTAAAACTAAAGACGCATATCTTGAAACTATACCACTAACTTTTCTATATGTATTATAAATCTCGTCAAGTGCCAGCTCTAGTAACATACTTTTGAAACAAAACCACTGGACTTCATTAGGACTATTCGCTTCAAATAGCAAGAATAAACACAATTACTAGACTTTGCTAGTGCACCTGCTTCCCGCCTTTTTATAATCTATAATATAATGGTTGTGTCATTCACCACCCATTTCCCGAAACTGACCAGTCTTTTCAGTGTAGTTCTCAAGTTCGAACACTGATAAGTGGGCATAATAATCAAAGTCCTAATATATTAATTTCGGACTCCCTTTGTAGCGGATTTAGACACCAAATTAATCTATGGATTTTGCTATAGAACTACAATAAATAATTTTCTAGATAATAAAGGTCACATATACCCTAATCGCACACCATTTATAGCATTTTATAAAAACTAGAGTTCGCCCAGTGGTTGAAATTCAACCAATACACTTTATTTTATTTTATTTTTTTGCTGTAGGTATGTTTTATCCGCCTTTTTTTCTTCCTTTCTATGTCGTTCCTTTCCTCTAACATATTTTTATTTTCCTTGATTTCTTTTTTTACTCTCTTATTTTATTTTTTACTTTCCTCAAACTTCTTTTCCTTTCCCTTCCCTTCCTTTTATTTTCTTTCTTTCCCCTTCGTTTTCTTACCTTTCCTTTAATTCCCTTTCCCTTCCCTTCCTTTCATTTCCTTACCATTCTTTTCTTTCCTTTAATTTTCCTTCCTTTCCTATCCTTCCATTTCCTTCCCTTTCCTTCCTTTCCTTTCCTTTTCCTTTTATTTCCTTTCTCTCCTTTAATGTTCCTTCCTTTCAATTCTTTTCCTTTCCTCTATTTTCCTTTAATTTTCTTCGGTGTTTAATACTCTTTATGAGTAATCATTTATTTTATTTTTGTAAACCCTGTTTGTAGGTATCAGTAATGAATTTGACATATTTGCTCATATTTTACATTGCTTGTTTAATGTATCCAACAAAGCAACTTTTCGTGCTCTCAGGAGAACAGCTGACACTGGGCATCGTAGCCAGTAATCAATACAATAACAACAACTAAAGCAAAAATGCATGACACAACAGAGTATCTTTAGTGCGAATGCTTATTTTTCATTGGTCCACTACCAACTCTTCGCACTCACAGTGAGAGCCGACCACACGAATAACACAAAAACATGCATGGCAAGTCTACTCACATTACTACGGCTCTTAATTTTTTCCTACAAAGCATCTCCTCGGCCATGCTCACGATTCAGCATAGTACACAAAAAGCAAGTACACACACACAGCATGTCTATAGTGTGAATAAGTAAATGTGTAGTGGTGTGACTTTTATGTTAAATTTTTTATATTAAAATGATTTTTAAAATTTTTTTTATTTACGGATGAAAGTACACCTCAAAATTTCTTATCTATACATATATAATTTGTATACCTTAGAATTATAGTTTAGCAGAAAAGCGTTCTACATTGCATTCATCTTGTCTATTTATATATAAGATTATCATGCAATACACAAGCTATTTAAATTTTTTTAATAAATTAACACGCGCAGTGGCTTTAAAAATTTGAGCGACTTTCCAAATTTGTATTTCCGTAGATATGTGTAACCATATGGTCAGCTCTTTAAGTAAGAGATGCCTCAAATATTTGGCAACTATTCGATCGGCATATTGGGCCACTTTTTTTGCATGTTGCAAACTATCCGGCCGAATACCGTATAGCAATTCATAAGAAAAATAGCTCCCTTGATGATTCAAATAAAAAAATTGAGTTTTTTCGTTGTAATGAAAAATTTTGTTGAAGGGAGTTAGCAGCTTTTTTGTTTCATAAACTAGCAGACCCGGCAGACGTTATCTCGCCCAGAGGCATACCAGCGTAATTTTGAACGCATCTACCTTCTCATCCTTGTCCATTCCCATCTCACACTTTAAGCGATATTTCTGAAACCAGCTGAGATATGGAAATTAATGACATCTAGTATTGCATCACTCATTAGCACCTTTCGTTTGATACTAACACTGTTTAAGTTACTCATTGCACCCGTTCTGCTATATGGTGCAGAAGCGTGGACACGTAACGGCACCCGCCGGTGGAAGCAGAGGAAGAGGGATACCGCCACTCCGATGGAAGGGCCAACTGGAGACCGATTTGCGATCCCCCGGTGTTTCTAATTGACGCAACGAAGAAGCGACTGACGAGCTATGTTGGACGGCCAAAATCACCCAGGCGGTTAGATTACCATTTAAAGAAGTAAAGTAAAGCAGCTGTGAATTCCTACCAATTTTTCTTAAATACATGCCATTTACGGTCATCGATCTGTTACAATTTTGTTACATGTCACTTGTAACCCGTGAAAAGTAGCAGGTATATTCATTATTCGGCCAAATAAGTATTCGTGGCATCTCTAATATAAGTACACACATTAGGCTGACTAGAATAACATTGTTTCAGAAAGTTTCTATGTCTTATTTAAACGCTCCTATTTCCTTAACCTCCACTTGTTCGCCTGAGCCCTACCCTAGGCTCTCTGATTTCCCCTTTCCCTCTCCACTTTCCTTGAGCACTATGTCTACACCTAACCGTACCTTGCTATCGGCCTTAACTACGTTTTCGACTTTAGCTCTTCCTCTAACTTTCTCCTTCTCTCGACCCCTGCGGCACCTATTGTGAAAGCTTTTCCCGAATTTCATCCAGTAAGCGTCTTTTTTGTTAAAATGAAGTAGTTGTATCCAAGAAGCTTATAAAAAAATAAATATATGAAACCAATTTCTCGGGATCAGTCGAGATTGCACCGAAGACCATTACTGTTTGATGACCAATGTACAAATACATTTCTGCGCTGAACGGGTCCACAATAACTTCAAAACAAAATGAGACATTGAGTACAAAAAATACCTCCTAATATTAGCCCCAAATAATATATATTTTAATTTGATATTAGTTTTGTTTTATATGTAAATCCTACACAACAAGCATTACTATAAATGTTTTTGAAAAAGCAGCCCGATTCTTGGTAGTACCACCAACAAATGTGATAGCTTTGTTCACTTTTCTCTTATAAATTACAGGAAAAGTTGGAATAGAGGTGTTAATGTCAACAAAAATACGATTGCATTGTATTGGATAAAATATAGAAAACATTATTCGATTAAAGATTTAGAAAAACATTTATAAAAAGCTTTCTTTTAAAATTTTGCTTTGGTTTAACATGCAAGTTCGCTTATATAATGCATAATGTTTGGTAAACGAAAAACCAGCGTTTTGCAAGCTTCACGTTTACTTTGTTTTTTGGGTATTAAACTTAAAATTTTGACGGTCTACTTTTACAGCAAAACAAAATTTTTTTACCTATTTGGCAGAAAAAAACGCCATATTTCTTATCAATCTAATGTATACAGTAGACTGGGTCGATTTATTAACCGATATCGCGCCATCAGGGTTCAGACAAATTCGTTTTCATCGAAAACATTTTGCATGTATGCTGAAAAAACCCTTTGAAAAAAATGCCGAAAGGGTAAATTTTTTGACCAAAACAGTCCCCAAAACCCAAAAAATATTTTTTTTTCAAAAAACGGTTATCGCTAACGTTTTTAGCGGACATTTTTGGGTCGGACAGGGTATAAATGAAAATTTTAAAATCAAACGAAAACTTTTTAGTAGGTCATGAAAAAAACCTTAAAAATCAAAGTCGAAAAAAGTCAAAAAAATGAAATTTCACAGGCTCGAAAATTATTTTTTTGCGTAGTGAAACTTTTTTTCCTGAGCCCAAAACCTATCGAAAAATCGATGGCGCGATATCGGTTAACTTTCGTCCATACAAATCGACCCAACCTAGTAGAAACGCTTAAACCATAAAAGACGTATCTTTACAATTGGATCACAATTAATATCAAGTGCGCGATAAACGGTTAGTTTAATTACTTTCGAGTTATTTTATCTCCATGTCAGTGTTCGGTCTCAAGTTGAACGTATGCAAATATTTCAGTAACATTACAAAAAAAAAACGGAGTAGCTCCCAGCAGGTCCAAGCAGTTTATAAAGTAAATAAAAGTAGCAAAACACGAACAGAACGTCTTCAAGGTTTGTATGTTAAGTAACGCATGTTTTCAGATCGTTTATTCGGCACATTCTATTGCGCACACTACAAAACCATAGTTTTTGAAGTTTAAGCAGTCAACTCATTCAGAGGTGAACATTTTGGCTTTGAACTACTAATCGCCGCATATCTTATATATTTCACTATCAAAACAAAGTCTGCCGATTATTTCAATGTGCATCGAAATAGTGCAATCGGTAAACAAAGGTAGAAAAATTGGTTGTTGTTGTTTGTTTATCATTCGGGTACTAGGACGATGGCTAGAATCACGTCAATTGAGATGTAAAATTCGAACCCCCGCGGGTTAGGGGTTCAGAATATGCCCCAGATAGGCATACTGGTCGTAAGAGGCGACTAATATGCACAAAGGTAATGACGCGCAACTTCCTTACGGAAGTAGGGGTGACATGACCTATAAGGTTTCACTGGTCATAAATCGCTACCGCGACAATCGGGCAATACCGCAAGGGAGTACCGGGTTCAAATCCGTCCAAGGACTGTTAATTCGACAACACTCCCCAAAACCTTCGGGGAGTGTTTTTGTCGTTACCACAACAACAACAACACTCACGGATTTTGGTCCCCGCTTACCCACATGAGAATCGCAAGATCAAATAAATCGAACGAATGAAAAATATTCATTAAGCACATATGTTATTCAAATGATTATCTTTATTTTGTTCGTTCATGGGTAAGTTTTATCTTTTCAGAATTACTTTGGATAATGACACGCGAACGTAAACCATCAGCTGAAACTGTGGCAGCTGCCAGAAAAGTTATGGAGGATAATAATCTGCCACAGTCATTCCTTTTGATTGCGGATCAAGAAAATTGTCCAGAAGTGGCATCCAGCTATGGCCTAAATGTACAATTTGGTGTTAACAACAACAACAATAACAAGAACAACAACAACAATTTTAATAGAATTGATAAGAATGCTGATGATGCTGATTTGGATAATGATGAATATGGCAATGTACTTTTTATATCAAAAGTGACAACAAGCACACCAAGTCCCAGTCCCACACCAGCGGCTCCCGATATGCTAGAGATAACAGCACAAACGGCAGCCAATATTATGGAAATGGCATGAGATTTATTTAGGCGCCTTTTGCAGCGCTTCATTGATATATTGACGTGGTTCTTTGCTTTGCCTTGAACAAGATAGTTTTTTTATAAACCGTTTGCTATTTGCCCACGCTTTTTAACAATTTATTATGCAAGTATTATATAGTTTTTACTTTTTAGTGTTGACTCTGTAATTTAATATATCGTTTGATTTTTCAAAAAAATATATATTGTTGTTCAGTATTCAAAATGTGCCTTTTTTCTGTGAACTTTTACTGTTCCCAAGAACATCTCCATCTAAGACTCTGTTTTAGTTAATCTTGCAAACAAATACTAGTTGGGACTGAGCAGTCAATTGAGATATAAAATCCTCTCCCGGCAAACGAAACTAACACTATATAAAACTCTTATCGCACCCGCACTGCTGTATGGCGCAGAAGGATTCGTCGAAAGATTTATCTACCAAAAAGGATTTAGTTATGAGCTGAATGCAGATATCGACATAGTTCAACGAATTTAAACCCAACGGAGGAAGCCATCCGGATCAATTCAAACGTTTAAGCGCCAAATAAGTAAGTTAATAAGATTTTGGGTTTAGACTTTTAAATTAGACATAAAAGCCTCACAAGTGACAATATAATAGAAGGTCGCTACAGAATAGATCACATTTTATAAAGTTGATGCCCTTAACCCCAAAATCCGTTACTAAACTCTTGACAACGAGACCTTGCCTAATAAAATGACTCTTTACGACTCCGTGCCCGAAACATGGTCATATCCAGGACCAAATTTAAACCACAGTGATACAGTAGTAAAACTATGGTGAAAACCCGTCCCGGAGGTGAAATTTTCAGAGTCGCAATTAATTGGACTATGTAATTTCTTGGACGCATGGTTGCATTGCAGCACCAAAAAACTTCTAGTAATTTAAGAAAAAAATTGCCTTTATTGCACATATTATAAAATATTGTTTATAGTTCTATGACTAGTATCAAAATTATAAAAGCGTAATGACCAAAACGCTCTGAGCGATGACAGTGAAAAGCGGTTTTATGCAATAGAAAGACTCTTGGTAGTTGAGGACACTCAGGTGAACTTAAAATATTTGTGAAATAAATTATAATTAATAATTAATTAAAAATGATTATTAAAAAAATAAAAACAATAATAATTTTCATAAAAATTCAAAAAGTGAAAAATTATTATTCTTGGATTTGAGCTCGTTTCATGAACACTTGAATATTTGTGAATTTCAAAAAAAGTGAAGAGAAAATTTGGGTTGCAATGTATATTTAATTTAATAGTTATTACAAATAATTATAAATGAAATTTACATCTCTATATTATTTATTTCATTAGACGGGAAGGAAAAGACAAAAAGTTTGCAAAATCGAAACACACAATATGCAAGTGAAAGATTAAATGCGCTTGCCAGGAATACTTTTCATTCATTTACGAAGCAATGCGTGTGCATTTGCAATTGAAAAACTTCATAAAAGCTAAAATTACACATAAATCGCCATAGTTCTAAGTAAAATGTTATAACGCTCTGTGACAAGTGTGATTTTGATAACTCGAAAGCTAACCAAAAATTATCACAACACGATCAGATATTTACCTAACAATAGGTTAGCTATTTTTTTAAACAACTTTAATCATATTTCGTTTGCGAGATTTAATTCAAGTAAAATCTGTGTACATTGTACCTGAAATTTAACACAAATACTAACGTATATATATTTCGGCAACATCTTTGACATAAAAATAAAACGTTATGAATTAAATCAACTAATGTAAATATAATTTTACTTAAAGCGAAATATGTCTAAATGCATTTTTAACAAAATCTCCTTTCCTAAATTAATTTATTCACCTAATTAAATTTGCACCGCAACACTCTGAAATGCACAAAAAGCGTTGACTGCCACCCCGAGTACATCCCGGAGGTGAATATAATCAGCTGATTGGTATTCAGTTTTACCACTGCATCACTGTGTTTAAACTTTAAAATAACAATGTTGTTAATATTGTTTGCAAGTGCGAAACACTTGTTCTACGAACCTTACCTATTCCACACGTAATTTCTCCACTCGTCTCTCGCACATACTCAGAGAGCAATACTCTCTCTAGCGATGTAAGTAAGATAGCTGACCAGAAAAGTTACGAAAATCTATAATATAAATACGCAAGTTGAGGTGAAATTGTCGTAATTTATGGCCAAACTATACATTTAAGGTATTTACAATTATATATCTATGGATAGGTATTGCCAAACTGCAGTGCTGTCAATCAAAAAAACTTAAAAAAAAGGAATTATAATATTAAAACATTAGATTAAAAATATACTAACACAAATGCCAAACAAGTATTCACAATTTAGAGCCGTAGTAGTGTGGGTAGACATGCATGCATGTGTTGCGTTAGTCGTGTGGTGGCTCTCACTGTGACTGCGAAGAGTTGGTAGTCCCTGCAAAAAACGGAAATACTCCTTTTCATACTCCAAAGAATACTCCTAAAGGAGTATCAGAGTACTCCAACACATATCCTCATCCATATAAAAAAGGTGGTCCAATTTACATGGCAATGTCCGGTGATTGGATCACCTAATCCATCTCCGAGTACTCCGTTTCTTTGATTTTGAATACTCTATAGACCACCTGCGTGAGAGTACTCTCAAAATACTCCCATGGGATCACTCTATGGAGTATTCAACAGCAAAGCGAGAGTGGGAGTAGGTGGTCCTCAAAAGAACACATACTCCCTTCTCGCTTTCGTCTAGAATACTCTATAGAGTAATCTTTCGGCAACATATTCAAAGTACTCCAACGTAGGTGCTCTATAGAATATTCGGAAGCAAAGTAAATGGTACTCCGAGTAGGATTAGGTGATCCAATCACCAGACATCGCTATGTAAATTGGACCACCTTTTTTATATGAATGAGGATAAGTGTTGGAGTACTCTGATGCTCCATCGTTTTTTACAGGGTTACCCCGAATCTGCACACATACACAAACCACGCAGGGTACGTTGTATGCAATAATAAAACAATCAAATTTAAATACTGCAGTATTGAACATGAAGACATAAAATAAATTATTGATATAAAGCAGTTATACCACCTTATCAGTTACTACAGCATGTAAGTTTCAGTTTAAATTGAAATTTTAATTGTAGTTATTTCTTTAAAACAACTATGACCGCGATTCCCTTCATTCCACTTTCTCGGGTTACGTTCATCCACTACCTTCCACTCCGATTCGCAAAAGAAGATGCCAAACTAGTAGGGGTAAACAATGCACCGAAGTTTGTTTAGTATTTGTGGTTGGGTTTGTGTGAATTGAAATACAGTAAAATTAAATAAAATTAATAAAATATGAATAAAAAAAATTAAACAAAGTTTATTAAAAAAAAGTGAAGGGAAGAACAGGAAAGGAAAGGAAAGGCAAGGTAAGAAAAGGAAAGGTAAAAAAAGGAAAGGAAGGGAAAAGAAAGAAATGGAAAAGGGCAGGAAAGCCAAGGACAGGAAAGATAAGAAGACGAAAGGAAAAGAAAGCAGAGGAAAGGCAAGAAAAGAAGGAAAAGGAAAGGAAAAGGAAGCAAAGGATAGGAAAGATAAGAAGAGGAAAGGAAATGAAAGGAGAGGAAAAGAAATGAAAGAAAAGAAAGAAAAGGAAAGGGACAGGAAAGCAAAGGATAGGAAAGAGAAGAAGAGGAAAGAAAAACAAAGGAAGGGGGAAGAATGGAGAGGAGAGGAAGGGGGGGAAAAGGAAAGGAAAGGCAAGGTAAGAAAAGGAAAGGTAAAAAAAGGAAAAGAAGGGAAAGGAAAGAAATGGAAAAGGATAGAAAAACAAAGGATAGGAAAGATAAGAAGAGAAACGGCAAATAAAGGAAGGGAAAAGAAAGGAGGGGAAAGGAAAGCAAAGGAAAGGAAATAAAGTGAAGGAAAGGAAAGGAAAGAGGGAAAAGGAAAGGAAAAGGACAGGAAAGCAAAGGATGCTAAAGATAAGAAGAGGAAAGAAAAATAAAGAAAGGGGAAAAAAGGAAAAGAAGGGAAAGGAAAGAAATGGAAAAGGACAGAAAAGCAAAGGATAGGAAAGATAAAAAGAGGAAAGGAAAAGAAAAGAGAGGAAAGGAAAGGTAAGAAAAGGTAAGGTAAGAAAAGGAAGGGGAAAGAAAGCAAAAGAAAGGAGGGGAAAGGAAAGGAAGTTTGAGAAAAGGAAAGAATAAAATAAATTAAATATAGGGACTGCAAAGAGTAAGAGAAGAAATCGAGGAAAACGAAAATATGTTAGATGAAAGGAACGACAGAGAAGGAAGGGAAAAAAGGTAAATGAAAGATACAGTAAATAATTAAAATAAAATATAGTTTTGTGGTTAAATTTAAACCACTGGGCGATTTCTAGTAAAAATAAATGTACTCGGTAAGCAATGCCCACTCCGTCCCGCAGCCGGCGAACGCAAAGAAACAACTGGTATGATGATGAAGAGGCCGCGCTGCAACGAAAAGAAAGGACGAAGCCTACAAGGCAACGCTGAGATCGAATGCACCGAGGAGTGTGTGTGAACACTACCGCGAGTTGAAGAGGGAAGCGAGGCGGCTTTTCCGGGCGAAAAAAAGAGAGGCAGAAAAGCGTGAAATAAAGGAGCTTGAGATGCTGGCCAACGGGAATAATGCCCGAAAATTCTATCAGAAAATTCGGCGAATGACAGAAGGTTTTAAACCCGGGGCAAACTCCTGTAAGAATGAGAGCGGCGACCTAGTGGCCTATGTTCAGAGAGCACTCAGGATATGGAGGGATCACTTCTATGCCCTTTTAAATGGAGAAACTGAGCAAGAAACCAGAGAAGATGCCGAACCCGAGCCCACAATCGAAGATGATGGAATCGACGTTCCACAACCCGACTATAATGAGGTGCGAATAGCAATATCCCGATTGAAAAACAATAAAGCAGCTGGCGCTGATGGTTTGCCTGCTGAGCTATTCAAACACGGAGGCGAGGAGCTGGTAAGGCGCATGTATCAGCTTCTATGCAGAATATGGTTGGATGAATGCATGCCTGAAGATTGGAATCTAAGTGTTCTCTGCCCAATCCACAAGAAGGGCGATCCTGCAAACTGCGCCAACTATCGCGGAATCAGCCTTTTGAATATCGCATATAAGGTCCTATCAAGCGTTTTGTGCGAAAGACTGAAGCCTGATGTGAACAGACTGATTGGACCTTAACAGTGTGGCTTCAGACCTGGTAAATCTACCATCGACCAGATTTTTACAATACGCCAAACCCGTGAGAAAAGAATCGACACACATCATCTCTTTGTTGATTTTAAGGCCGCTTTCGATAGCACGAAAAGGAGCTGCCTATATCCCGCTATGTCTGAATTTGGTTTCCCCGCAAAACTTATACTTCTATACAAAATGACCTTGAGCAACACCGCCAGCTCGGTCAGAATTGGGAAGCACCTCTCCGAGCCGTTCGAAGCTAAACGAGGTTTCAGACAGTGGACCCCCTATCGTGCGATTTCTTTAATATAATGCTGGAGAAAATAATACAAGCTGCAGAACTTAACCGCACTGGAACAATATTTTATAAAAGCGTGCAACTGTTGGCATATGCTGATGATATTGATATCATTGGCCTTAACAACCGCGCCGTAACTTCTGCTTACTCCAAATTAGAAAAACAAGCGGAGAAAATGGGATTGGTGGTGAACGAGGGCAAAACCAAGTACCTTCTGTCACCATGCAAAGAGTCAGCGCATTCGCGCCTTGGTAACCAAGCCACTGTTGGCAGCAATAATTTCGAAATAGTAAAGGACTTCGTTTACCTGGGAACCAGCATTAACACCAATAATAATGTTAGCCTAGAAATCCGGCGAAGAATTGCTCTTGCAAACAAATGCTACTTCGGGCTGAGTAGGCAATTGAAAAGTAAAGTCCTCTCTCGACGAACGAAAATAACACTCTACAAGTCACTCATCGCACCCGTCCTGCTATATGGTGCAGAAGCGTGGACACTAACAACATCTGATGAGGCGGCTCTGGGAGTATTCGAGAGAAAGGTTCTTCGAACCTCTACGCGTTGGCGACGGCGAGTACCGAGGAAGATTTAATGATGAGCTGTATGAACTTTACGCAGACGCCGACATAGTTCAGCGAATTAAAACACAGCGGCTTCGCTGGCTAGGCCATGTAGGGCGAATGAGCGAAGATGCTCCAGCCCAGATAGTATTCTTATCGGCACCCGCCGGTGGAAGCAGAGGAAGAGAGAGACCACCACTCCGATGGAAGGACCTAGTGGAGACCGAGTTGCGATCCCGCGGTGTTTCCAATTGGCGCCAGTTAGCGCAACGAAGAAACGACTGGCGAGCTATGTTGGACGGTCAAAATCGCCCGGGCGGTTAGATGACCATTTAAAGAAAGAAGAAGCAATGCCCAACTGGTAAATACTCACTTTCCATCTAATCGTGTATAACACATTGAAATTTGATAATTGCCAATGTCGCCAAAAGTTGATGTCAAGCAATGACTGCCGTGAACAATAGACGAGCGATACTTTTTCTAAACCTTCCAGGAACCAATACGAGTATACTGAAAATAATCCAAATATTTATCCATGAAAAAGCTTGTATACTTCTTTTCTTGTTTAATATATAATACTAAAACATCACATTTCTGCTTGACAGGATACATCGCTTCCTTCGAATCTAAAGAGTTGGGTCGCTAATCAAATGAGTGTTTAACAACTGTCAAAACTGGTTAATCAAAAACTGATCTTATTCAAGTTACGGGAAGTGTATGCATGTATATACAAATATACTTATAAGTTCAAAATTAATACTCACTTGCTTGACGTCGAAATTTTGCACTGTTATCACTTTGGGACATGGACCGGATCTAACAATTTGACCTTCTACCATATATGTAGATATCCAGAGAATAACCAGAGACAAGAAGGCACTGGACGTAACAAATTTATTAAAAATTAGCAATTAATTAAGTACAAAAACAACGAAGTACAAAAACAAAAGTAAATAATATGGAGAAAAACAATTGTGTTAACATATTGATTAAGCGTGTTCTACTGAGTCAACACAAAGCAGGTAAGTTTATAGATTTAGCTTCTTTAAGAGCTGTATCCAGGTCTTAACAAAAGCAAAAAGTCAAAACAAATTAACGATCAAAAAATACCCAAGTAATTTTCCATTGCTTAATTAAACACCATTTCTTATTATTTTTTATAACTTTATGAACAAAAAATATAATAATAACTTCGCTCCGATGTTTGTTAGTATAATAGGAAAAGGAGATAGACCCACTAAATGATCAGGGCGATAAACGGGGTGTCGGCTTAACTCTAGCATGTAAAAAGGTAGTTATGTAAAACTTTGCTGTTACTTGTTATTAATGATGTCTCTTGCTTGGGCGTTACAAAATAAAGCTAGTAAATGCTGCCAAATAACGTTTCCTAAATCAATGAATTTACTTTCTTCAACATACTCGATTTCGAATGCAGCTCTTGACTCTGTTAAAGACTTTCGTGCTCTTGGTGTAATTTTTGACTCATCCATTACCTTTGCTAAACATGTAAATTTTTTTCTCCCGAAAGCCTATTCTATATTAGCCTTTTTAAAACCATATATTAAGGACTTCAAGGGCTCATATACTGCCTTGGCCAAAAGTATTATTCACCACACTAAAATACAAGTAGTCTCAAACGTGGATATCAAAGTTAAAGATTTTTTTTATAAATGTGTCACATGGGTGTTTAACTTTTAATTAAACGAATAAATTCTAAAATATTGAAAGTCATAGCAAACTGGGTAGGCTAAATCTAAATTTTGTCATTTTTAAGAAATTCATGAAATATTTTCGGATTTAAAAATAGAATATAAGGTGTTTGTTGTTGTTGTTGTTGTTAACAGTGCTTCGCCCTGCCCAATGGGCTCGATCACTCTTAATTGTCATCAGGCTCTTCTAACGGAAGTCCGAGGAAATGCGCAGTTTCCACAGGGTTGGACCAGAGTGATGTGGGTGTTAGAAGAGTGGGTTCAACTGAACAGGAAAAGAGATGTATGGTATCATGAGGGGTCATACCACATGCAGGGCATGTATTTGGTATGTTGGGGTTCAGTCTGCATAAGTAAGAGTTTAACCTATTACAATATCCAGAGCGAAGTTGTGCTAGTATGACTCTAGTCTCCCTCGGAAGTACACGCTCCTCTTCAGCCAATTCAGGTGGTTGAGTGTTAATAACGGGATTCACAGGCCGAGATCTGAGGGATCTGTCTACCGACTCAGTGTGGAGGTCATTTAGAGCCCGTCTGTGGTTCCGCAGATCAAACGGCAAAGAGATATGATGCCGGATCTCATCATAATGCTTACGGAGATGTCTCCTTATGTCTCTGGGGGGCGGTGCTACATCCAAAAGATGTCGGTTTGGATGACTAGGTTTGTGACAGTTCAGAAGGAACTGTCTACTCAAGAGTTCCGCGTGCTCTTGAACATAGAGCAATTTCGCCTCTTGATGGAGGTGAGACTCAGATGACATAAGCAGGCATCCCGTGGCAGTTCTGATGGCGGTGTTTTGGCAGACTTGCAATTTCCTCCAATTGGTGTCAGAAAGGTTGGGCGACCATATAGGCGCAGCATAGTCAATAACCGGCCGGCCAATAGCCTTATATGTAGCAAGCAATGTTTCTTTGTCTTTTCCCCAAGTACTGCCGGCCAGTGACTTGAGGATCTTATTGCGGCTCTGTACCTTTGAGGCTATTGCGGTGGCATGACCAGCGAAGGTGAGGCCGTTGTCAAATGTCACGCCCAAGATTTTTGGGTGGTTGACAGTAGGTAGAGGTACTCCATCTACGTGGACATTTAACTCTTGCCCCATCTGCGCATTCCATGTGGTAAACAGGGTCGCCGTAGATTTAGTCGGAGACAGGGTCAGATTACGCTCGGTGAAGAAGCTGGAAAGGTCATGGAGGTAACTGTTGATTCTTATACAGAGTTCATCAATGGAGGGACCCTTGCCCGAGGCCATTATCGTGCAGTCGTCAGCGTAGGAAACAATGGAGACTCCCTCTGGTGGGGGGGGAAGTCTCGAAATATAGAAATTAAACAGGAGGGGAGAGAGAACACCACCTTGCGGCACCCCTTGTTTTATTCTTCGTGGTCTAGATTTCTTGTTCCTAAATTTGACTGTTGCCTGTCGACCATTGAGGTAATTAGCGGTCCACCTCTTAAGGCCGGCAGGGAGCGGTGTCTCATCCAGGTCTCGGAGGAGAGTGGCGTGATTGACCGTGTCGAATGCATTTGACAGATCAAGTGCCACGAGAACCGTCCTATGGTTTGGTGGATTTTGGTTCAAACCGTTGTTAATCTGCGTTGTAATGGCGTTCAAAGCGGATGTCGTGCTGTGATTTTTGCGAAAACCATGTTGATGATCGGCCAATTTTAGATTTGCAACGAAGTAAGGAAGCAGAATGGACTCTAGCAATTTCGCTACCGGCGAAAGGAGGGATATCGGACGATAGGACTCTCCTAGGTTCGCCGGCTTCCCTGGTTTTAGTAGGGGAACTACAATCGCTTGTTTCCATATCTCAGGAATAACGAAGGTAGTTAGAGAGAGATTGAAGAGAGCCGCTAAATAATTCTGTCCTTCTTGGCCAAGGTGTTTGATCATCTTCATGGCAATTCCGTCGGGTCCGATGGATTTTGAGGGTTTGGCCTTCATTATGGCTTCCTTAACCTCTGCGGCTGAGACGGCAATGGGCGCAGTAGAGTGTTTGTGTTTGCGCGCACGTCGGAAGGCTCTTCTCTTAGCCCTATCCGCAGATGGATGCATTATAAACAGCCGGCAAAAGGAGCTCGCGCATTTCCTGGCGTCCGATTTGACACTGTCGCCGAAAGCAATGGCGACCTTGTCTTTGTGTTTGGTCGGATTGGATAGGGCCTTGACAGTCGACCATAGTTTGCCGACTCCGCCGGAGAGGTTGCATGTCTCAAGGTGTTGTTTCCACTTGGTCAGCTTGTGTTCGTTGACAATCCTACGGATTTCGGCATTGAGATCTTTTATTCTGGGATCTGCGGGATTGATAAGTCTCACTTGGTCACGTTCTCTTGCCATCGCCGCAGCTTCTGCCGGGAAATTCGGACGAATTTCTGGTATTCTGCCAGCAGGAATAAAGCGGCATGAGGCTGAATCAATGATCTTGCGAAACTCTCGTTCACCTTTGCGTACGTCCGTTGGAGTGGGTAAGGCAGCGAAGGAGCGCTCTGTATATTCAGTAAAGCGGTCCCAGTCCGCTTTGGTGAAGTTGATGTAAGTTATTTTATCAGTCGTTATGAAGTCGGTCGGTCGTTCAACAGAGAGTAAAATGGGTAGGTGGTCTGAAGCTAACGTAAGCATCGGTCGCCAGATGACAAAGTTAATAAGGCCCGCGCTCGTTATGGAGATGTCTGGCGAGCTGTGACAGTTACCTGCCACCCTAGTGGGGGCATCTCCATTGACTGTACAGAATGCTGAGTTATCTATTTGGTCTGCAATTGCCTGTCCTCTACTGTCTGCTGGCAAGTTGGAGTGCCAGAGATCGTGATGTGCGTTGAAGTCGCCTAGGATTAGGCGGTTATCGCCCCTTAGCAACGCACTAATGTCGGGATGATAATCTCTAGGACAACACGTGACAGGAGGAATATAGATGTTTATGATTTGCAGGTCGGCGTCTCCTGACCGGACTGCTATGCCTTGGCATTCTAAGGTAGAGTCCCTGGGGTCGACGTCAGGGGAAAATAGATTGTATTGTACAGAGTGATGTGTGATAAACGCAAGGCCACCCCCAAGACCGCTGGGACGGTCTTTACGATGTACATTATACCCATCACAAGTTCGTAGGTCCGATCTCGTGTTCAGTTTTGTCTCTTGTATCGCGGCGATTTTGATGTTGTGCGTCTTCATAAAGTCAGTTATCTCCGCGATCTTTCCAGCTAATCCGTTACAGTTTAGCTGCAGAATTT
Organism: Merzomyia westermanni; assembly: GCA_949987695.1. Taxonomy (NCBI): domain Eukaryota; kingdom Metazoa; phylum Arthropoda; class Insecta; order Diptera; family Tephritidae; genus Merzomyia; species Merzomyia westermanni. The sequence continues at coordinate 17,926,321 of OX465289.1, forward strand.
TGAAGTGTGTAGGAGGGGAGGCGGGGGACATACTAGGCGTGAGGGACGGATGCGTTTGCCTAGGTGGAGGTAGGCTAAGGCCTAAACTATGTCGCAGTCTAGAGTTGACAGCGCCATGGCCGATGTTGTCTGGCGTGGAGGGCGGCTGTGTACTGCAACAGGGGGCTATGAACGAATCCGTCCAAAGGTTGCCGTTTGCGAGCCCAGAGCACATAAGGGTGTGACACAGGCCAAGGCAACTGTTGCACTTGACCGATGTCGCAGGCGTATACAATCTTTGCCGACAAACGGTGCACGTAGTGAAAGGTGTAACCCTGTCCAATATAAGGTGTTAATAATCTTTAGTGCAAGGTTACCAATCGTATAAAAACAGTTTATATTTATTGAAATGCCTAAAAAAACAGTAAACTTGGTTACGACGAACGAGTGAGGATTCAAGTTCTAAGTGAAGAAGGTAAGTCTCAGGTTGAGATTGCCAATTTGGTGGGATGTTCGTGGTGCCCGGTCCAATGTGATATCAGGCGATTTTTGGAGACGAAATCCCACAGTAATAAATCAAAGAGTGGAAGAAAGTGGCTAACTAGGAAACGAGAAGATTGGTAGAATGTTCTGTGGTCTGATGAATCAAACTTCAAGGTAAGCTTAGTTCACATTGCCTTAAAGTATCAACCCCCATAGCTTCTTACCCTTTTTTTTCTTTTCTACAGTTATTTGGAACACCTGGTTTGACGGTCGAGGGGTTGGCGAAGAATATCATCCAGATTGCGTGGTACCCACTGTTAAGCATGGAGGAGGCATTATTATGATCTGGGGCTGCATGGATGCGGATGCTGTCAGCGAAATGTTCGTTCAAAAGTACATAAATGTATAAGAAACTGTTCTTTCGCCATCGGTAACGCGAACTTTCGGCGACACTAACTTAGACGGGGTTCAATTTCAGCAAGACCCAACAACAGCAATGCTCCTTGTCACAAATCAACGACTACGATAAGTTGGTTTAAAGACAACAACACTGTTTTGTTAGATTAGCCTGCACAGTCCCCAGATCTTAATCCCATTGAGCACAAGGAACGCAGTATAACATCAAAAACTGCCCTAAAGAATGCTTTAATTAACGAGTGGAACGCTATAAGTGCAGACGAATGTGCAAAGTTCGTACGAAGCATGCCTCAAAGAATTGCTCCGTTATTAAATCAAAAGGTGGACCTACTAAATATTAATGTTATGATCACTCATTTCTTGTATTTTTACTGTTTTACAAATAAAATACGATAACTTCACTTGTTAAAACGAAACATTCAGAAGTTAATAGGGTTACAATGCTTTAGTGAGGTCAAAATTAAAATATGCTTCAATCATTTGAAATCTGATATACTCCTGACATTCCTTAAGTATTGAAAGAGTTCAACGCAAATTTATAAGGTTTGCTTTTCCTACTCTCCATTTTGATAATCCCTTGCCTCCATATACTGCTAGATATATGCTTTTCAATGTCATATCTCTCGAAGTCAGGCGTTCTATTTAAAACTTTATGCTTAATTCGCGGTACCGTTGACTGTTCCGATATTCTGAGGCAGTTGACTTTCAATGTCCCTAATAGAGCTCTTCGCTTTCATAATACATTTCGTATTGATGTGGGGTCAAATTATCTTACTTTCCTCCTCTTGTAAGAGGGCTTGACAAATTTAATAGACTATGTAGGAGTATTGACTTTGCTATGCCAATATCCTTTTTCAAGACACGCATAGAGTCTTGGGCCCGGTTTCACCAACTCGACTTAACTCAGTTAAGGAGAGATTAGTAGGAGCTCGGAGAATGTTTCTGTAAAGTTTTCTTTAACGGAAGTGGACCCGGGACCGCCCTATTCTAAACAATCATATTTATGACTCGAGGTGCTTGATATTTTTCGTGTAGCTAGCGTTTCATCTCGATAATAATAATATATCTTCCGAAAAGTAGGTCAGAGACCGACCAATTCGTATGGAGGTAGAATTTTGCTTAGGTTAATACATTTTTCTCCTGGGAAGGGAACCACACAGCGGTCTCTTCTAAAATATAATTTTCGTAATGCGATTCTTAAAAAATTTATACTGACAAATATATTTCGCACATATACCGATGTTTGTAGTGCTCACTTCAGTATGCATGTGTAAGAGTTTATCATTTCACATTTATGAAGATAGTACCTACACAGAAAGCAATTTTTTACCTGAGTTCACATGAACAAAGGGTTTGAAAGTTTAAAATTTTGCGGCTGTGTTTCTCTTTGGCGTAGCAACGCACGCCACTTTGTATACTTCTCTGTCAATATTATACAATGCTCTCTACCCATATAGTTATCGGGGGGTCGGCGTCCCAATTCGTATAATTCAAAGGTAATCCATTATAATCCCAACGAAAATGATCCAAATCTTCTAAGTTATGGCCACTTTTCCAAAACGTTTCATGTTCAAGATCTGAAATAAATAATGAAAATAGTGTTGAAGTGTTTCTTTAATTTTTTCTATTTTTTGCTAGGTCCAGTTATATTTTTTGATTTAAATTATATTGTCAGAATTTTTTTATTTTAATCACAATTTTATCTTGTTTTCAAACCTTTTGGTGAGGGATAATTATGAGGTTTTGATTTTAAGCAATTTTACTCAAGCATAATAATTACCTCGATATGTTTAAGTTTTCCCTCAACCGAAAAGGTAAAACTCCATAAATAATTATTAATCGAATAATTATGATTAACTGATTATTGCTATTATTCAAATTATAATGCTTATTGTTTATGAGTTTGGACAGACATGGTTTAATCTATTTCTTTTTTCCTCCTGATAATGTTGATATACATAAGTCAATCTATCTCGATCCGTTTATGCCGTTACATACCACCGTTACGCGACTAAAGTTAATATACCTTGTGTGCGTAGCACTACTGGGTATTAAAAAGAAAATAATTTTAAAAATCGATTGATTTATCTGTTCGTGAACTAGGAAGGAAACGTTGCCAGTTATTTTCGTGCACAAAGAACTAATACTATTTCTTTTTGACATGAATTAATTATACCACTGCACGACAATTCATTTAAAATTGGAAATATATATAAATGTAAACACATTTGCGGTTATTGAAATTTTTTAGTTCAATCCTGGTTTGTGATCTTTGCTCATAGAGAGACTTGTAGGATACCTACTCAGTCCAAAGCATCACCTGTTGGTAAGAAAGGCTCTACATTGAATTTCTCGACTGACATTATTGAAGCACAAAGAAAACACACAAAAATTTGAACCTGACACCGCCCACTTTTCCAAAACTATATATAGCGTATGCCATACCCAGCGAACTTCTGAACCTATCGTGAAAGTTCATAGAAATCGACTATAAACTTTGGACATTAATGAAAAACAAACAAGACACAAAAATTGTGGGCGTAGTAGCGCCCACTTTTCCAAAATTATGCAAATTTTGAATAAAGGCCATATATATCCAAATAGCATTAAATTTTATATAGCCTTGGGGCATGACACCGCCCACTGTATGTAGCCTATGCTTAAACCAGTGCTCCAAAGAATATACTCTAAAATTGAATTGATGGTATACTTAGTAGCAGGAATATTCCGATTTTGAATAAATAATCAAGTCGACACTAGCTTTGCGGTTTAGATCACTCACCGGAAGTGGCTTGGTTCTTTATTTCTTCTCCTTTCAGTGTTGCATTCTTATCAATCATATACATTATTTTTGGGACCCAAGTACGTACAAGCATAGGGTCGTTATAATAATATTTGCATCTTACAATACGGTGAATATTTCATAAACACCGGTTGAGTACTTTGGACGCCTAAAAAGGACACATAGCCTCACATGAATTTTTGTTTATAAGATTCAATTAAATGTTTTGGGCTGAGGAATTTGGGAGGTATATCCGAAGAATTTTGGAACAATATGTGTTTGTAGTGTGTTTTAGAAAAGTATCTCAGGTAAGGTGTACTTCAACGAAATTTAAAATCTTGTGGTTTTGTAAAAAATTCTGGAACTTACAAAATTTTATTTTGAACATGTGAATACATGCGTCCTTCTTGGATATTTATTACAATTTTCTACCTATATACACATGTTCATCTACATATATAATATGGAAGTGTGTATAATGATTTCGTTTAGAACTAGATAAAACTTTTTAAGTTAGAAGTGAGTGCTAATCAGTTGTATATAAGTTTGTTTGTAAGTATCGGCAAGAAAATTGGCTACGGCGAATCTGTATATAAAGACAAAAAAAAAAAGCTGATCACATTGTCACTTTGAGCTTTGACAAAGTTAGTTGTGTTTGGAACCTAGCATTTATTGTCTAGATATCAACTCTTCAAAAATAAAGAATCTCTCAAAATGCAGCAACAGCAATTTACAAAGTGAGTTTTTACAAAACGAGTTAATATTTATATACATGTATACACATACTCCATATCTGTCAAAACAAATATTTTACACTATTAAAAATTTTAATTGAAATTGGAAACTGGTGGACAGTTTCTTTAAGTGGTTTTTAGTAAGTTCCATCAACATTTTTTTTCTTGGCCTTGAGCTCGTTTCATGAATACTTTTTATGGCGACTTTTGAAAACTTTTTTAAGTTATCACACATTGTATTTAAGCTTGTTGGTCTATAAGTCAATTAATTTTTCAAGTTCAACACCTTTGTTATTTTTGTACAATTTTTATTTTTAACATTGTGTTTTAATATTATACTATAAAACGAAAATGTGAGAAACTTACAAAACAAACACCATAGCTATACGGATATATCTGGATCAAAAAATAACTAAATTCCGCTGAGAACCAAACATCTACCGCCGCCCTGCCAATCATTTTGTTCTCTTTTTTTTTACTTTTTATTTGCCTTAAGAGATCTATCTAAATATCTAAGAAGGTGTTTGTTTATTATTCTTTCGGCATTTTTTATTCATAATATAATATTAAAATTTTGTACCAAATTGTACGACATTGTCCATTTCAAACCAAATTTTGCTTTGTTAATTATTTATATAGTACAAAAAAGTTTTAAATTTACTCTTAAATTTCTTACCACGTTTTAATATTTTCTTTGGTAAATATTTAAATGTTTTAATTAGTTTTACTTGTTTTTTTTCAGCGTATTTTTGTCATTTTTAATATTCTTGAAGGCGGCAAATTTAGCATGCGGTGAAATCTATGGAAATGGGTCATGTCCCGATGGTATACAAACTGTGGCAAACTTTAATGCAAATGCGGTGAGTAAACACCTACAAACACGTATACATGCATATTCATATTAGCGATGTTACATATAGGGGTCTATCAGATATTCAGGCAGGGTTAATTGTAATAGAGTTTAGTGATCTCCATCGACTTTATCGAAATTCACTTGCAAATTCCGATTAAATCGATTGAATTCTCTCATGATCTATTATATTTCTCCCGTCGGCAGTTCCGTCGGAATAGCTGATAGACCCCATAGTAAAATTGTAACGCGGGATGTCTGTAAATTGTAGATATTCAAGAAAAATTTATAGGAGACATCATTACTGAGCTAATAGAATTGAACGCAACAGTTTTTAGGATATTTGTCTGTCTGTATGTTTGTGCGTGTGTCACTCAAAGCTGCTGAATATAATTCATTGCAACAATAACTGTTGCATTATTACGCGTCGAAGTTAACAGTTAAGATATTGGTTTCTCTATAACTTGATTGTTTTCCGAACTATAGCCAATATGTGGACCAGGGTGACCCATAATGTGTTAGTACTATATGGGTATTAAATAAAAGGCCGATGTGATTTAGTTACATATCTCAACTGGTTTCGGAGCAGACCTGTTGAATTTGATTAGTAATTAGTAATAAATGGATTAGACGGATTTCCTAATTGCTAATGATTATGTTAATTGGTTTTCCAGAAAAGGCCATTACTAAATGATTAGTATTAAAAAAAAAACACAAAAAAATGAAAAAAAAAATTTCAAATAATAAAAAAAAATTAAAAATAATCAAAAACCCTTTTTTTGATTATTTTTCAGTTTTGTTGTAAAAAATATAAACATTTTGTGCATATACATACACATATGTACCTACGTACACTTAGGGGGTAACTTAGTATCTTTGGGTGGGTATACTACATCCTAGAGCTTGTTTTTGTCCTTAGATTTTAGCTCATCTCTAACTGCTGCCAAATCATGATTTTTTTTGTTGATTATTTTTAATTTAATTGGAAAATAATCATTTAAAATTTAAACTAATTGGTAATCAATTGTTAAATGGATTCTCAATAAAGTAATTAATCAAACCGGTATTCATTACGATTATTAATCATTACACTGCGTTACAAAAACGAGCTTTAGTTCTGTCCTATGAACCAAATATCCTTTTTCGGAAAGGGGAGAAGAATAAAAATACACGTGTATCGGGGTATAAAAAAAAAATTCTGACGTGTACATGAAAATCGCCGATACACGTGTTTTTATTTTTTCTCCCCTTTTCCGAAAAAGTATTTATATTTGGTTCATACGACAGAATGTGTGTAACGCGGTGTTATTTAACAGCTCTGTTTCGGAGACATAACGACTAAAATCGAACTCAGTCTACTACACGTTCTGAGATGCAGCGAAGCTTGGCCAGGTTTTTTAGTTTATGTATATTCTCGCACTCGAAACTAGAGCTTCCAAAGCCGAATGTCGTACTCTTCCATGCCATTATTGAAATTTGCTAATCTTCTAAGCGAGTAAAGTTCCGTAGCAGTTTGAAATATACTACTTTCGTTCGAAATGACAATATACCATCTTATCTTATCATAGTTTTTCATGCCAAATACGAAATATACTATTCTTCCAGTCCTTCATTTAGTGAAAATGTTACTAATTTAAAGTATAATACCCAGTATAAACAAAAAATATTAATTTCAAACTTTTTGGAAGCACTTTTTAAACAAAACCAACAACAAACTGAATATCTTTTATAATAATTTCAGTATCTTGGTACCTGGTATGAATATGCTAAATATCCAACTACTTTCGGAGAGGCTGGTCGATGTATCCAAGCTGATTATAGTTATATTAGTAACAACGAAATTGCTGTGAATAATAAATTAATAAATGAAGAGTAAGTATGTAATTGATTTTCATAAAGCAACACATCGCAGCAAACATGCACAGTCGGAAAAGAGTCAAAAATAGTTTCCAAGTTGGAGCGTTTATGATTTTTATGAGCTGTTGTAATGGGCCTACGATAGAGTAGAATTTATTGACAAACGCGACGCCAAATTTATTCAGTTTCTTTGCGGTACTTATTGAACTGCTAAACGAATTAATGCGCAAACTTTAATTTTTTTCCGCGTCCTGATTACTCTCTACATTTGAGCTATAAATTTAGGATTTCTCAAAAAATGGTTGGTTTTTCAGGAACGAAATAAAATCAATGGAAGGTTTGGCAGAGATTGTTAGTTCTGGGAAGCTTACGGTAGAATTTGATGATATGGATCGTAAGTAAATTGAATATTCTGAAATGATGACAATGCTTCATTATGACATTTCTATAGCCGTTGGAGGATATGCTGATTACTGGGTCTTAGGCACTGATTACGAAACATATGCTGTCGTCTATAGTTGCAGGACTTTGTTTTTAACGCACGGAGGTAAGTTCGAAATTTTTAAATAAGTAACTAGAAATCTATGACGGGTCGAAGTTTCATGAAACATGCTGTAATGAAAGTTGTTCAGTCAACCCAATTAATTAGAATCTCTTACGACCTGTATGCCTTCCTCGGGCATATTCCAAACCCCTAACCTGAAGGGGTCTATTCTATGTACTAGTAAAGATAGTTATAAAATCAGTGGAAAAGCCTTAGGAACACCACCGACTCGCAAACACCTGATGTTCCTTTTTTATAGTCAATCAAACGTTGTATCATTTGAAAGTATTCTAAATATTCATGCGCATGATACTGATTCGAGCATTTTACATAATATACAGTTGTTGCCTACATTACAATTAATAATTTGTGTTTTGGCTTTCTGGGTAGGTAGAGTGCTCGCAATACAATAACAACACACAATTAAACCTGCCTATTGTTTGCAAACTAATATAGCAATCTGCTGTTCAAACTTTATGCGCGCAAACTAAGTTTTGCTGTTATGAAAAGTATAAAACAAAAGTCAAGTTTTTTTATCATACAAAATGCGTAGCTGAACTTTGGTGCCATAAGCGTATGCCGGTTGTTATATAGATACATATGTGCAAGCATTAGGGTGTGCTTTGTTTAGCAACATTATTCTGTAACGAGTTGTGCTCGTAAGTGACCTTATTCTACTGTGGTAACAATATAATTTTCACCGGTAATAAAATCATCTAGCAACTTTTATACCCTTTTTGTATTCTGGCGCCGAATGTTGCCAGATAAATTCGTAACCACCCAAATAGTTAACCCAAATAGGTAGGCTAGAACCCCCAGGCAGAGTTTGAGTATCTAAAAAAATTTTAAGCAAAAAAAGATATAGGTACATACACTGACTTACATTTATGCTTGAATAAAAGTAAGAAGCTTTCACTATGGTTTAAACTTAGCTTTGAAGTAAAGATAATATAACTACACGACTTTGACCTAATTTTTACCCTGCGTCGCGTACGCCTGGTAGTAAAAATATATCACAGATCATGTTTTGGTATACCTTAAAAAAATTCTAAATCCATACTAAGAAGATGCACCCTAATGTAAGAGGCAACCAAAATTAATTGATTTGATATAATTTTTCTTGGCTTCTTTTATTTAATCCATCCTAATGTCTATGTGTCTGTGTCCAACCAGAGCAACTCGTAGTTGCTATTATCTGCAAGTATCTTTTGTTGTTGCTAATTTTTTTTTACAGAAAAATAATGTTCTTAGTTAATATTTTAAAGAAATTTTCTCACAACAACGGCTCTTCGTATTAATATTAAAGAGCAAAGTTGAAGAAAAATTTGAGTAATGTATGTATCTGAAATGTTTGATTACACAAATGCAAACGCAACAAAGCCATTGCTATTGTTTGTAAACATGTGATTTTCGTATAAAATTTTACGTATTCATATTATACTTGTATAGGGTAAACGCACCAGTTTTCGGGCACTTAACGTTTTCCTCAACTTTGACTTCGACTCATTTTCTCACTATAAACGCTACACCGAAAAGATATACTGTTTATAATAGAATAAATATTGCTCAATAATATGACGTCTGTATAATTTAAAAATATAATGTTGTTCATATTATTAAATTAAAATCTCAAAAAAGTTCGATTTGCTCTAGTTTCCGGACACTTTGGTTTTAGTTTCCGGACACTCGAAATTTGTATGAAATTTGTATATACACTATATTTTTGTAAAGTATTTCTGAAACATAAAGAAGGACTTTGAATACAATAAATACGTCTTAATCATATTCACATCTCTCTGGATAGCCATCTCTCTTATTTGGATACTGGTCTTAAACCAACTGTTCGATCGGTGGGTCGAGGGATCAGCCATAATTACGGCGTACGCAGTTGATGTTTTATTTGTCGTAATTGGTCGATTTTTTCCAACAATTAGCTATATGAAAGTCCGGGAACTTCAGGAGGTCCATGTCTGGGCATCCGACGGTGGGTTAATCGCAAAATGCGAATCTACATAGTCATGACGGGGTGCACGTGAGTCTTCTCACCCTCTTTCTAATTGGTAATTCACCGCGATTGTGGAGATACCGTCATTATGGAGTCTTCGGTTGGTTACCAGCCACACAAAAAAAAGAACTTTTGTTAACAAACTGGAGAGAGTATGCACTTGATCAATAATTAGTATAATGGGAGGCTTGAATGCCACCCCGACAGAATTATTAAATGCCATTCCGTACATCGCACTTTGAAATGGGTTTGAAGCTACAATAGATGTGAAGGGTTGGCGTCAAGAGCTGTAAACGATCTACCAAGAAAAAACGGCTTAGAAGTAACATGGGATGGCAAAGACTCCGAGGCCGTGTGTGTCCGTAAAACGGCAAGACTGAAATATTATGTTTTTATAGGTTGTACAAGTAATGCATGAACATATTTTGTGATCCTGTCGCTCGTCAGATTAATGCTCCGACTATTAGGAATTCCACAGCTATCCTAAGCTGCCGCTTGTCTGATGCTTGGTTGGTTTGCCCTTATAACCTCGACGGGCTGAGGTAAAAGTCTGCATTCATTCTTTAAATGATAATATCGATAAAAACAACAAAGTTTGTACAAAATGCTTACTGTCCGGACATTGAAACTTATTTTCTCAGTATCCGGACAGCAATATTTGTACTTGAAAAAACGTGTCCGAAGACTGAAAACATAGGAGAAAAATATGTTTTTCTTTTTGTAATGCATATATAATATAATAAACTATCATTTAAGATCAATTAAATGGTAATCCGTAATTTCATCTCAAATTTTGGTTCCGGTATCCGGGCAGTAATAATTAAGGCCGAAAATTTAAGTAAATTAATTTTTTTATTTATAAAATGAAAGTTTATTATATTTTAAAGAAATGTTATTAACTTCCTTTTTATTGTTGCTGTTTCCGACAGGGTAGAAATATGAATTTTTTTGGAACGATTTCCGTCATCCCTTGTCAATTTTGGTTTGAAGACCTTGTGCCATCATCATTGTCTTTCTTCGTTCAGAACGATTCGTTCCAGAAAAATTCAAATATTATTAACTTTTATTGTAATATGTCAATAAATACTTGTTTAGGCCCTTACTTTTCTAAAATGCTCCCACAATTTTTTTTTTTTTTACAAAACCTGCAACTTTGACGCATGCTCAGACTTTTGACATTAAAATGACGTGTAACTTTTAAAGTATGCTTTTGATTCAACTTAAATTTTCCACGTACACTCAGAAAACATGTACATTTCCATTTGTGTTGGTATTTGCGACTACTTGTTAGTTATTTGCCTATTAATCCCAATGCATGGACATAGTGTCAGGACACTAGCGCTGCCCGGAAACTAGTGCAGTTACCCTATAAAACAAAATTAATGATATGTTTATCTTTTATTTGAAAAAGCATTTTCAAAAAGTCATGATTTGGCAACTTTTGTATGTTATATGTAGTGTTGCCACAGCAATAAGAAAGAAGTAACCAAAAATAAAGAAAAAAATACTAAAAAACTACAATTTTATAAAAATTAACACATACATGTTTATTTGAAATTGCATGTTACATGTTTAAATGAAATGTTATACAAATATTGCACATATGTGGAATTGTGAAAAGAAAAATGAGCAAAACCTCTTTGAATCACATTAACAAAATCTTATGAATAAAAACGAATATGTGCCTGTGTGTCCTTTATAGGCGTCCAAAGTACTGAAGCGATTTTTGTGAAACTTTCACGGTATATTCTTGGGATCACTGGTTAAAGCATAGGATATATATAGTTTTGGAAAAGTGGGCGGTGCCAAGCTACATAAAATTTTAATTCGTCATAGCTCTGAACGTGTTTGGCCTTTAGTCAAGATTTACATAATTTTGGAAAAGTGGGAACCGCCACCTTCTAATTTTTTGTCTATCTCTGTGAAACGACACAGACCATATTTAGTTTTTGGGAAATCCTCCAGGCTATTTAAAGTAGCAATTTATTTGGTCCAATGATATTTTATATATAGATATGTGTTCTACATATGAAAAGCCTTGGAAATAGAAAGCAGTGCAAGGATCAAATAAAAGTTTATGCGATATGTCTTCGAAATTATGGACATATCAGTACCCGCAGACGAAATGGGAGAAGAAGGGGATTAGGAATAGAAATTTGAGATATGTGCAGAAGATGCAAATGAAGAGGGTAAGAAGAGTAACGTACATGGGTATGGGGGAAAAGCAAAAGTTGAAAGAAAAAGGAGGAGATAAGGATAAATGTAGAAGTAGCGAAAAGTAGGGAAGGAAAGGAGTAGAATTTGTTATATGTAGGCAAGTAAAATTTAAGTCAGAACAACGTCTGCCGGGTCTGCTAGTATACTTTAAAAGTTATACGTTTTCTTAAGACACTACGTTTTTGATGAAAAAAATATTTTTCTGAAATACCATTCTACCAGCATTTGCGCGATATTTTACCTAAAACTGTATATGTATGTCAGCCTCAAGACATAACCAAACGGAAAAAGCTACCTAATTGCCAAAACCGGTTTAGATTGAGAAAAAATGCTAATTTTGGTTAAAAACAACCAAAACAGCAACACTGGTCATATGGCGGTGGTTGCGCGATCTGTCGTTCCCCATGTAATTACATACAATCTACTCGTCTGTCAATGCTGCCTCATGCGTTTTATCTGACATTATAAGGCTTAGGCTTGTTTGAACTGGGCAAAAACTTAAATACATATAAGAATCTTTTTACGAAACAGAGAATTTATTGCATTTACGTAGGTTTCAAAGGATGTAAAGAGCTTAAAACGTCAGGCGAGATGGAATGAGAGGTGTAAGGAGAAAAATTACCTCGGGCTCACGTCATTGGTATTATAACGGGATACCGAATATTACAGTGTACGACTGAATTAACTATTTACGCCTAACATAACTTATTAAAATACAAATACTAAACACATGACCTTTGACTGGCATACGTTCAAATGCATATGAGCAGTATATCGACACACTTCAAAAACTGGAACAAAAACCACATAAAGCATGTTCAAACTAATCAGCTGCACTCATTTACGAAACTACCCAGTAGGACTTTATGTTAGGTCCTACGAATGTTATATATGCCAGCATATATGACTTTGTTAGATTGATCGCAAGTACTTCAAAATGTATTGCCTGGTCATTCAAACTTTGAGTACGAAATTCCAACATACTACAGCAGGTTTAAAGTAGGTGGAGCCGAACTTATCAGCTAACAAAGGAAGGCTGCGGATGGAGCACCTTAATGGTAAGTGCGCGAAACAAAGGCAAAAGTTATGATCGTATATGGTACCGCTACAAAAACCGTAGGAATTTTTGTGGGTTGATGTTAGGGCGAATAAATTCTTTGAGTTTATTTCTGTTTTCGGTAGAAATATCTTTAATTGTCCTATTTCCACCGAAAAACTATAATTCTAAAAAAATATTAAACTATGTAAATGAAAACATTACTTCCTTATAATTACATTTTTGTGAAGATGTGAAAATGCTAGTTATGAAATGAGATGTCATACTTATTTCCACAATGAAGCAGTCATATAGTGAGCTGGTTCATGAACGCCCAATTATACTTTCTTTCTACCTAACCTTTCTATCATAACGACCAGATGAAAAAAGCAGCTATGTAAGCATGTATCCACTATTGTTTACGAATGATTTTACTTCATTGCTATTTTTCTAGCAAAAGTCATTCATGCGGAGGCGGCCATCGCCGTGGATTAGTCATGGGGAATAGTCATGGAATGAAAAGTAGGGTTGAAAGTAATAATGATTGACAGCTTCGGCGTCCTACTGGGTAGTTGTGCGAATTATTTATATGCATGTCCCAATACATATGTATATACATTAGAGTGACTCGCTAAAATATGGCTTGTGTGCAAAACGAAGCTTCCTAGAGTCACAACAAAAAATTTGTGAAATAAGAGAACTAACAATAATGGGCCGTTTACTCAATCTCTGGTTATGATATACTTTATCACATGATAACCTAATCATGGCTTGCCTCAGAATGACATTTTTGTTTACACAAAAGACTGATTAAGTTATAGTGATAAAGTAAGTCATTGTGAACTTTTTTGGAAAAAAATTCACAAAAGTTGCATTGTGAACGAATAAAAAGTGATAGCTGCTCTGTTTTCAATTTTAAACGAACCATTTTGGGCAACAAATTTCGATTATGATATTTCTTTATATGCTTATTCTTACATTTTTTAATTCTATTATATAAAACAATTTATTACAAAATCAGATGCTTACTTTAAGCTGTCACTTTTTGTTTTGATAAGCACACAGTCAGAGGTGCATTCTTTGATAACTTTTATCAGAAGATAATCAGGGAATTGTTGCTAATCAGACATTGAGTAAATGCTTTTTATGCCAACCTGTGATGAAGTCTTGATTAAGCAGTTAATCAGACATTGAGAAAACGGCCCTAAAACGCTAATTATTTGAGTCACGGTGGACTTGGTAAGAAAAATACAGAAAAGAAAATAAACTAAAATTACATAAAATAAAACAAAATCAAATAATTTAAAACAAAATAAAATAAAATAAAACGAAATGAAATGAAATAAAATAAATTGTAGTGAAATAAAATAAAATAAAATAAAATAAAATAAAATAAAATAAAATAAAATAAAATAAAATAAAATAAAATAAAATAAAGTAAAATAAAATAAAATAAAATAAAATAAAATGAAATAAAATTAAATAAAACAAAATAAAATAACATAAAATAAAATAAAATAAAATAAAGTAAAATAAAATAAAATAAAATAAAATAAAATAAAATAAAATAAAATACAATAAAATAAAGTAAAATAAAATCAAATAAAATGAAATAAAATAAAATGAAATAAAAAAAATCAAATAAAAATAAAAACATTAAATAAAATAAAATAAAATAAAATAAAATAAAATAAATTAAAGTAAGATTAAATAAAATGAATTGAAATAAAATAAAACAAAATAAAGTAAAATAAAATAAAATAAAATAAAATAAAATAAAATAAAATAAAATAAAATAAACTGAAATGAAATAAAATAAAAATCAAATAAAATTAAGAACATTAAATAAAATAAAATAAAATAAAATAAAATAAAATAAAGTCAAATAAAATAAAATAAAGTAAAATAAAATAAAATAAAAGGAAATGAAATAAAATAAAAATCAAATAAAATTAAAAACATTAAATAAAATAAAATAAATTAAAGTAAAATAAAATAAAATAAAATGAATGGAAGTAAAATGAAACAAAATAAAGTAAAATAAAATAAAATAAAATAAATAAAATAAAATAAAATAAAATAAAACAAAATAAAATAAAATAAAATAAAGTAAAATAAAATAAAGTAAAATAAAATAAAATAAAGTAAAATAAAATAAAATAAAATGAAATAAAATAAAATAATCAAATGAAATTAAAAACATTAAATAAAATATAATAGATTAATATGAAATAAAATAAGAAATAGATTAAAGCAAAATAAAATTAAAATAAAACAAGTAAGGAAAGCGCTGTCTTCGGTTTCGCCGAAGGCTTTATACCTTTCTTGAATACGCATCGCGTTTTTAAGTGTTGTAAGATCCTTACTTACAAAAAGTACCAACTCTGCAAAATTGAATGGTCTTATAAAGATACTCCAAGCCCCGTCTATCGGAACAATCGATTGTATGGGAGCTATATATTATGTAGAGCCGATCTGGCTGATTTTAATTTGTCACATTACGTATATAATATGTACCAAGTCTGCAAAAATTTTACGTTCGTGGCTTTTTAATTGCATAATTTATAGCCCAAAACCAATTTATCGGAACTATTAATTGTATGCGTTGTATTGGCCTGATCTTGTTGATTCCGACAAATGATAAATATATATTACAAAATGGCGGCTTCATACGAAATTTCATAGAGATATCTTAAAAACTATGGGACTACTTTGCGATCAAACAGACAGACAGGCGAACGGACAGACGGACATGGCTGAATCGACTGAGCTCATCGCCCTGATCATTTCTTCATTATACTTATTGGTGGGTCTATCTCTTCTTCTTCTTCTTCTCAGACAAACATACATACATACAAATGAGTGATTTTAAATTAAACTTGTAGCTCTCAACGAAATTCATCTTTTCTGAAACCAATTTCCAAAGCAGTTATGAAGGGTTATAACAAAATTTCGCTGAGAGCAAATAGGCTGTAAAATTTGAAACTTTTGCACAAAGAATAACCTCTAATGCGTGTAGTTCCTAAGGTTGCGACCAAAGATGGGAACATTTTTTCATTTGGGGTCACCCTAATGTAACTACATATGCTTCACCCACTACACCCTAAGTTCTAAGTGAATCATGGTACGGCCATTTGATGCTCTTTTACTCTTGCTATTGCCGATCAGATTGTTTACGTCCTTACGGTCATTAACCCACACTAACGTGCTGCTTGAGCTAGTTTTCCACAAAATGTCTGTTAATGACCACATTTTCAGTTCAAGATCGAGCGAGCATACATTTTTTTATTTTAATTTTGAGTAGTATTTATTTATTTATTCAATTATAATTTTTTGATTTTGCAGAACAGGTTTGGATTCTAACTCGTAAACGTGATCCATCAGACGAAGCCATAGGAAAGGCCATTGGTGTTATTAATGAACAAAATTTACCGACGGCCGAAATTAAAGTGACTAATCAAAACGGGTGTCAATAAAACGAAGGCTGCTGCGGAAAATAGGAAATGTTGAACCGAAATGGATAGCCAGCCCTGTTATTAATACAATTTTCTCTTGTATTGTGAACTTTTTGAAAATACGTATGTACATAATAAAAAAATAAGTCTATCACAAATACTTGAGTTGAGTTTAAATATTTGAGAAGCTTCCCAGGCTTAATGCCAATAAGCTCCAAAATGCCCACGCAAAAGAGTTTTCCTAGGAAAGTTCCAGGGTTGCATCTTATTAACACTACCACCAAAATTAGAGAAACGATATTTCAACTCGCTAAGTTCATGGTTCACGCTCTCCGCTCAACAATTTGATTCGATACTACCGCTTCTGACTCGAAAACGGACTGGCTGTAAGTGAAAATGCAATGCAGGAAAAAATCACGAAGTCTAGATCCACTCTCACCTGCCGTTTTCTCACTTAAACGATCGATAAGCAGCTTCTTGCATCCCGTTGAGAGCCTCTGTAGCCCCCCACCAAGGATGTCCTGTGATCCACAGCGTCGACCTTTTTCGGTTTACAATAAGCTATTCTAAGACCCCCATTAAGCCCACTAAAGCAGCAAGGGGAAGTGTGTGCTCTCAGATTCATTCACAATTGAGCAATTTTGGTACGAATTTCGCGTAAAAATCGAAGACGATCCAAAACACGTGCAAGCAAAGCAGCTGTCAACAATTAACTGAACATTCAAAATGGCCGAGCTTGTCGGCATAAGTGAGAGACATGAGTACCAACATAACGCCACAAAAAATTCGAAATTCGAATATACGTAACCTGCGAAAATTCAAAATTCGAGATACTTTTTGAACACACCTCGTATACAAATTTCACAAAAATTCCGAGTGTCCGGAAACTAAAACCAAAGTGTCCGGAAACTAAATTTTACTGTCCGGAAACTAGAGCAAATCGAACCTTTTGAGTTTTTACTTTAATAATATTAACACTATATTTTTAAATTATACAGACGTCATATTATTGAGCAATATTTATGCTATTATAAACAGTATATCTTTTCGCGGTAGCGTTTATAGTGAGAAATTGAGTCGAAGTCAATGTTGAGGAAAACGTGAAGTGTCCGGAAACTGGTGCGTTTACCCTATAAAGAAACGATAAAATAAAGGAGAAATCCAATTCTTGATATATATGCACTTAAAAATATCTGCTGGAATTTTTAAATTACAAAAATTGAGTATCGCGTGCTAAATTCCTAAGATTTTGTGAAAAACTGCCGACATTGTTTTCGGGGTGCATATCAACTTAGACAAATAATGCATCTTCAACTAAGAATGAGGTGAGCATGATAACGAGTGGGGATTTAATTGCATCTGGCCTAAATCGTTTTCACAATAGCTGGTTAGCAATAATCAGTGGATTAACGGTCCATTAACGTAACCACCGACCCATTAGCTGTTAACCTAGCAAAACTTTGCATATGACAGTTGTGGCTTTTGGCGTTTTAGTCCATGCCAAATCCATAGTATTGGTTTTAAAAAGATTCTCCTAGTTCTGAACTAAGTAAGATATCAAATAAATAATGTGCTGTAAATTGAATATACCCTTCAAGAACATTGTATATTTACTGGGGTACAATGTTTGAACGTCCCCGCAGGAAAGAGACAGAGCCACCACGAGGGCCACGACCTGGGTCAATTTAACCACAACGTCTGTAGTTTTCATTAATTGAATTTTAATATTTTTCTCATAGAAATCTAATTTAGTGGTAGTACAAATCTGTATTATAAAATTTGTGGAAATCTTTGAAAAGTTAAAAAAAAAAAATTCGAAACTCAAAAAATGTGATATACTTTAAATCAGAAAATACAATATTGAATGCTCTTATAACAAAACACAACTTTTAGGTGCTTTTAGAAATGTCTTGAACTTTAGAATCTTTTTAACGGAATTTTACTCCATACAACGCATGAATAACAATTATTTTTATATGGAAGAAAACTGAAAATGTCTCCAGACAAAAATTCTAAAACCTCAACGCGATTTTTTAAATCCTAAGAGACTATTCACACTATCTGTCAAACTGATTCAGTCGGAAGTTGATTTGCATGTAAATAGATGGAAGTATTCACACTACCAAAGAGAGTATAATATAATAATAATAACCCCAAACGGATTACCCAGTATATCCCGCCCGACCGGCGCGAGGGGCGCAATCTCATAACGTTCGTGCCGAGTCGTTGAAAGGCTTTAGTTTGCTAATTGGCAAGATCTACAACTGCTCAGGTACAGAGAAAATAAATCAATTTACCCCTCAAGACTCATAACAGAAGTGTTTTTATTGAAAACAATCAGCTGGCTTTATAATACGAACTGGAAAGTAATAAAATAGACCTGCGTAAATTGGGATGTCATAATACAGGGTGGCTAATGAAAGCCGCTACCAAAAAAAAATTAAAATACTTTTTTTCTATTTAATGAATCTGTTTAATTTTTTTTTTATTTTGCAGATTGACTTTTACGTTTAACAAAAATGGATAACTGGGACACTGAAACAAGAATTTGGATTGTCCGCCGCTATCACGCACTGGAGTCCGTAGTTTCGGTTCAAAGAGAGTATAGGCGCACGTTTGGCGGCAATCATCCGAGCAGATGGACCATAATAAGACTTGTAAACAATTTTACCGAGCATGGGACAGTCAACAGAAGACCTTACCATCGAAACCCTTCAGTTCGAACGGAGGAAACAATCGCTGCTGTAGCTGCTGCCATACAAAACAATCCACGTGTTTCGACAAGAAGCTTATCTGCTCAAATGGGTGTAAGCAGACAGTCATTACAGTCAATTATGCACAATGATTTGGACTTATTCCCATATAAAATTCAAATGGCCAACAAACTGAACGCTGCAGACTTACCGATTCGCTTGGAATTTTGCCAGAAGATGCTTCAAATGGTGGAAGAGGATGGAAACATGTTGAACTGTCTTTTCATGTCTGACGAGGCCCATTTCGATTTAAACGGCAACATAAACAAACAAAATTGTCGAATATGGAGTGCTTCCAACCCACAGATACTCCATGAGACGGAATTGCATCCACTTCGTGTCACAGTGTGGTGTGCAGTTTCATCACGCTGCATTGTCGGGCCCTACTTCTTCGAAGAAAACGGTCACACCGTTACGGTTACTGGAGACCGTTACTTGAGCATGTTGAGAGAGTTTTTCTATCCAGAATTACGCCGAATGAGAATTTCTTTCAACTCTGTGTGGTTTCAGCAAGATGGTGCAGCTCCTCATATAGCCCAACCTGTTATGACAGAATTGCGACGAAAATTTCCCAATAAGCTGATATCCAGAAACTCCACATTCCGTTGGCCACCCAGGTGGCCTGACCTTACTGCACCTGACTTTTTCTTGTGGGGTTATTGCAAACAGGAAGTCTTCAAAGCAAAACCAACAAATTTGAATGAAGTAAGGCAATCCATTCGAGAAACAATTGCGGCTATTCCTGTCTCAACTCTTCAAGCAGTAATAAACAACTTTTTTGTAAGATGCCGCACATGCATCGACGAGCAGGGGGGGCATTTAAATTCCATTATTTTTAAAACTAATTAAGCTATATTTAATAAAATTTAATGAGCTTTAACATGAATAAAAGAAAAATGAATTCCATACACTGAAAAAAAAATTATTTGAGTTTCTTAATGTAGCAAAATTCATCAGCCACCCTGTAGATCACTACTGGGTATATAATGTTCGGTTCCACCCGAACTTAGACTTGCTTACTTGTTTTTATTGCTTTTGTTAACTAGTTTTTGTTTGGTATCTACGCTAATTTCCACGAATTTCCGGTCAAGATTTAATTAAATTAACACTTGACACATTCATTAGTGTAATTTTGTAAGATCTACGGGCTATTGGAAAGAGCGGCTAGTCTTGATGCGAAAATTACTCATCAACTGAGAATCGTTTTGTTATTGACAGCTATAATATGAGAACTGGTAGATATGTATTACAGTAATAACAAGTTTGTTAATATTATTAAGAAAATACATTGAAGGTACCTTTAGATTAATATGAGCAACAGTTGCACTTTACAAAGCATGACGACTTAAAAAACTCGGGCTGCACCTAGTTAGTATGTATGAATACGAGTATAATATTTGTTGGTCATTAAATTTTTTGTATACCGTTTAAGAACATAAATTTTATATTAGGTGTGTTCTGCGGCAAAACTTCCAAAGAAATGTCAGTAAACAGAGAATGACTGTAAGGTCTCTGGAGACGCAAAAAGTTTTACCCGAAAAGGAATTTGTAAAAACTTCCAAGCAAAGCAGCTGCTGCTTTTTTCGTTGGTCAGTTTAAACATTGTTAAGTTTTTGTTGTTGCTTTACGATCAGCTGTTTCTCTGAGTGGTAGGATTGCAAAGAAATATGGGCCCTTTTAAAAAAAAAGTGGTGGATTTCGCATATAATTTCAATATTTTTGATCAATGGAAATTAAATTTAAATATTTCTGGTCAATGGACATAAGTAAAAGCAGTGTTTTATTATAAAACACTTGTTTCAATGGGCTTTATCTTAGATTGAGGTTTCTGTTGGTGACTTCTCTTATCATCGTCAGATGTTATTTATTTGAAAAGTCATAAGATAGACTTTTACGAGGACGACCCACAAGACAGAACCCGGCTAGTATGCCTAGATTTCCGCTCATATTTCACTGCCTAGAGGAACTTACGCAAATTATAGTACGTTATCAATTCATCACGTCGAATATGGAGTCGAATTTTGGCACAGCATGGTGAATCCCTTACCCTCTTGTAAATCACCCAGAGCAGTTCAGTGTAAGGTTATTTGAAATTATTAGAAGGATACTCATATCGTATTTCCTCCTTTAACGACGGTTGTCTTAAATGAAGGTGCGATAGGGGAAGCATTTTGATAGGAACGTGTAGCTGAAATAATACTTTGGATTCTTTAATTTTAAAAAAAATAGTTGGTAAGTATACCACGGTAATGTTAGAAGTCCGAAACCTATCGTGTACCCAATTAATTTCATGTGCTGTTCTCTAGATATTGGGGCATAGTCATATGTTGCGTTGCAATCAGCTGGCCAGATCCCTATCACGATCCCGGGGCGATACGGATAAGTTGTATGAGAGTTGCTTGTGTATGAACGTGTGTTTACATATGTATGTTTGTGCTACCAAGCAAATAAGGGTTGACTGTCAAAAAATCTAGTACAAAAAACTAAACGAACAGAACTTCTATACGGCTCCGAAATTATGACAATTTTATATGGGCTATCTTCCAAAAAAGGTTCATCATAACTAACTTAGCTTTGACTATGACTACGCCCCTTGTGTTTAGAATCGTTTGAGTTTCAAATTTCTATTCTACTCTCATGAATTAAATAAGATCTTCTTTAATTCTTAGAATTTCTGCTGCATTTTTGCTGTTGATATTTCAATTGACAGCAGCACAAGTACCCTTTCCGCGCAGTTGTCCAGAAGTGAAAATACCCGAGGATTTCAACGCCGAGGCTGTAAGTAATTTATTTTAAGTTTTCAAAGTCTTTTTTAAATTCATTTTTACTTAATTTTAGCCCTGGTAGTAGCTGGGCGTTCCAATTAGACAGGATGAGGTGAAAAGGGAATTCAATAAAAAGATGGCCCAAAGAAAGATGGTAAGAAATAACCCTTGCGTTAAAGTTGATCTCATGCAATTATTATGCATTTGTGCCATGGTGAATTCCTTAGCCGCGACTTAAAAGCATGTAATGTTTAGCGGTGGTGCCGCTTCTTATTCTATGCCCTTTATCTTTGGTGAAGTTGTGCTACAAGAACCACAAGTGTAAAAGGGTTCAAATATTGAATGACCCAAACTTAACTTGAGATTTTTCGAGGGTTAAATCTAACTTTAAGATTTAATATTGTAAAAGATGTTTGTAATGCGTTTTATTTAATTTAATTTTATTCTCTATTATAATTTTGTATTTTTTCCAAATTTATTTCAGTTCTAGTTATACAACAAATAGCATAGGCATAGCGCATTTGTTGGCCCCGTCCCAGATCAATGTGCTGTTTAGTAAATTTCGTAAGTAATATTAGCGTATGAAATCAAGTTTCCTCCGTTAATGAGTTAAGATTGTCAAATTATGATAAAAAATCATAAAAATTTAACCTCACTATAGGTTTTTTAATTTTTAGGTGAATGAAATTAATTTATAATGTGTTAGTTACATCTTTTATAACTAAAGACAGCTTGTATAGTTTCAATAATAATAATTGTTTTTGGATATATCTTCGTAGAAAAATATATAGCATTATCGAATTTGGTTGCTATCTCTTCAAAAATAAATTTTTCCTCATGCCTTGTTTTATTTTCGAGTTTCAGGTGCCATATGAAAGGGCGTAGGCTCTTTCACTTCAGTGTTACTGCTCAAATTTCACAATTCTTTGTTTAGTTGA
Source organism: Merzomyia westermanni (assembly GCA_949987695.1). Lineage (NCBI taxonomy): Eukaryota > Metazoa > Arthropoda > Insecta > Diptera > Tephritidae > Merzomyia > Merzomyia westermanni. Next base: position 17,949,136 of record OX465289.1, read on the forward strand.
TTCAATATTTTCGAAAATTATATTATATTTGTAATTAATTTCACTTCTGCCTGAAAATATATAAACCGATATTGCAACTATTACTATCATATTAAATGTTTCTTCTATAATTCTAGAAAGTTCTCCTGATGTACCAAACTACATTGTGCTTGGTACTGATTACAAGACCTACAGCGTGGTTTACAGTTGTAACAATCTCACCTCACTGGCCCATACAAGTAAGTTTATTTATAAATAAATAAAAAACTTAAGGTGTTATTCTAAAATATAAATCTTAAAGTTTAAACATTGTAAAATATGTAGTTAAATTTTCGCTGGCAGTGTTCAGACTACTAACACTAAAGAAATACACAACGAGCCCTTCTATATTTGTTACATAACTCGTCAAGTACCTGCTCTAGGAATATATTTCTGAAAAAAATCACTGGACTTCATTAGGACTATTTGCTTCAAATAGCAAGAACAGACGCACTACTATAATATAATGGTCATTCACCACCTTTTCCCGAAATTGACCACTCTTTTGAGTGTAGTTCTCAAGTTCGAACACTGATAAGTGGGCATATTAATCAAAGTCCTAATATATTAATTTAAGACTCCCTTTGTAGTGGATTTAGACACCAAATTTATCTACGGCTGTTGCTTTAGAACTAAATTAAATAATTCACTTGATAATAAGAATCACATATACCCTTATCGCACACGCTTTATAGCCTTTAATAAAAACTATTATGCAATACACAAACTATTTAATTTTTTTTTCAAAGTAAGTAAATTAAAACGTGCAGTGGCGTAAAAAATCTGAGCGATTTTTCGAATTTGTATTTCCGTAGATGAGGCAAAACACGTGAAGTGTACCCGCATAAAAAGTCGATGGCTTCGATTTGGAGAAAAATGGGTGAGGAAGATCTGCTATATAGTAGCGTAAATTTCACTGAAGGGGGAGGAAATATTGAATAGTTGCCGAGATATGGCCGTTCAAAATTAAAATTTTTTTTGTGCAACTCTTTTTTTTTAATTATTGGTCAAATAATTGACTTTTAAGGGGAAAAGAAATAAATACTTTTTTTAGGATTTTCAAGGCCTTTTTTGGGTAAAAGTATACAAAAAAAAAGTCTTAAAAAATTTCGGTCAAAATTCAACAACAAAAAATTATAAATATTTTTTTTAAATACAACAGTTTTTTTAAAATTTTTTTGTGCGCAAAAGAAAGCTTGGAGTTTTTTCTTTAAAATTATACTCACTTTGTAATGGTGAAATACATATAAGCGTATAGGTTACACTTACCCATAAGTTGATATTTTAATTATTCGCTTCGAGCGGATTTGAATTAATAGCATGTTATTTGTTCATTTTTTTAATTCATTTAAAACTTAACTTTTACAAAAACAAATCTCAGTCTAAATTTTGTGGACAAAGTCATATTTTAGCAACTTAAATAATTATTTTTTGTTGTTGTGGTAAATCTTGGCTTTCTGGTTGAAATGGATATTTTCCCAAATTTTCAGTGTGTGTTAGCGTATATCATAAAAACTTAACCTTATGATAGAAGCTATTGATTTCAAAGACGTGGCCCAGTGAAAATCAAATGAAAGTTACCAAGAATGCCGTCTCAATGAATGCCAAAAATGTCCCGGAGTGAAATTTTTTTTAAAATTCTCTAAAAGCAGTTCTCTCGGATAAAGGAATTTGAAAAAAAGACTACCCAGCTGGCAAAAAACCGACAGAAGTACATTGCGCACAATAGTTTCTGACTTAGAAGACTTTGTGGAAGAGTTTTGCGAACGAAGGTTTTTCAATGAAAGGAAACAAAATTTAAAAGAAGGTGAATTTCTTGTTACATTACCTTGTATCGTTGGGCTAAATCAAACTCACGAGAAACAGAAATTTTTTTTAGTTCAAAAGAGAGTCATGAAAAAATAAGCAATGAATTAAAAGATCGATTCAACTTCGCAAAACAAATTCCAGGAACAACGCGCATGAGATGCAAAATGAGGTCTTTCGCGCCAACAGCTGTATCACTGCAATTTGAAAGCTTTGTTAACATAAACATTGCTACAAGTATATTAAAACATGTATAAAAAGATATTAAAAAATTGCGAATATACCTTATTTTTTTGAGACCCAAGTGAATAAAACCGCTAAATATCTGCAACGTACGGACATCGATCTGTTACAATGTTGTTTTATGTAACTTGTAATCCGTGAAAAGTAGCAAGTTCTGCCAAATATTTGGCTACCGAATAACTTGCGCTTCGGTCTAGATTATTGCCGACTTTTCGTTATTCGGTATTCGGCCAAATAAGTATTCGTGGCATCTCTAATATAAGTACACACATTAGGCTGACTGGAAAAACAATTTTTTTTGGCCGGTACTCTTCTGAGTTCAGTAACGAACTTTATTATTCTGTTAAAAGCTGCCCAGCCAAATATTTTGCCATGTTAATTATTTCAAAATTTAAATTATTTGAATTATTAAAAAATCCAGAAAATTTCTATCTTTCATTTACCAGCTCCTACTTCCTTAACCTCCACTTCTTTCACTAAGTTGCTTTTTTTTCGCCTGAGACCTACCCTGTTCACTTTGATTTCACCTTTCCCACTCTACTTCCCTTGAGCACTATGTCTACGCCTAACCCTACGTCGCCATCGATCTCTCCCCTATCTATCTATGTCGCGATATACAACAGGTATATCATCATAAACCTCCTAAGAGATTTTTGCGCCAAGCTTCTCTTCCAATTTGTGGTGTGCCGATTTGAATTTTTCCCTACAAATTGGTGGGACCTACAGTTTTTTGCCGACTCCGAACGGCATCTACAAAGGAGACGAATTTTTTGCTGAGAAGCCTGTCATGGCAGAAATACACTCGGAGAGTTTGCCAAACCACTGCCGAGGGGCGACCCCGTTTTGAAAAACTTTTTTCAAATCACTTTTGATGTTACCTGTACCAGGGCTCGAACCATGGACCTTCGGTGTGGTAGGCCGGCAACACTACCTTCACACCACGGCGGCCGATCTCTCACCTCCGTCTTCGAATTTAGCTCTCCCTCTAACTCTCCCCTTATCTCCACCCCTGCGCCACCTTTTGTTAAATTTTTTGTGTGAGACCTAAAGCTTTTCCCGCATTGAATCCAGTAAGCGGTTTTATTGTTAAAATGATGTAGTTTTTTTCAACTAGCTAATATAAAATATATTTGAAATACGATTTTGAAAATATTGCTGATACAGCGACCCCTAGTGGATGCCTTGGTCACCTACCAGTATGAAATATACCTCGTGATCAGGCAAGAATACCTTTAAAATCGTCATTGTTTGATGGCTAATGTACAAATACATTTCTGTAGGAAAAGTTGGAATAGAGCTATAACAACTGTCGGTCACCTCAAATCGGACTAGGGGTATTAATGTCAATAATAAACGATGCATACCTATATTCAATATTAATTTATTTGAAGATTTCAGATAAAAAAATATTCAATAAAAAAATATTGATTTATTAAACTCTAAGAAAAAATATTTATACACCACTTCACTTTAAATGTGACATTAAACTGTTTACAAGATGTGAATGGCGGCGAAAAAGCTCTTACACGTCTTCTCAATTTGCTCACTTTTATATAGGATTAGAAAAATATTTATGAAAACATCTTTAGAAAATTGGCCTTGCTTTGTATTTACAAAGTGGTAATGAGCATGCCATTTTGATTACACAATACTTACTTTAAAATGTTTGGTAAAAAAAGTCGGCGTTTTGTAGGGTTAATGTTAGTTTTAATAAGCTTTTTAAAAATTTACTACACGTTTACTTTGTTTGTTGGGTATGAAATCTCTTTTTACAGTCTACTTTAAGACCAAAACAAAAACTTTTAACCCAGTTGGCAAAAAAAAAACACCCATATTTCTTATCCGTCTAATGTATACAGCTATGTACGAAAAGCAACGATTAAGTCATAAAAGGCTTATATTTGCAATTCGATTACAATTAATATCAAGTGTAGCGAGCAAAGAGAATAAATCTTCAGTCTCAAGTTGAACGCATGAAAATATTTCAGAAACATTACAAAAAAAACCAGAGTAGCTCCAAGCAGGTCCAGACAGTTCATATAGTAAATTAAAGTAGCACAACACGAACAGAACGTATTCCACTACACAGTCCCTTCTAGGTTTGATCCACTTGTATGTTAAGTAACGCATGCTTTCAGATCGTTTATTCGGCTCATTCTATTAGGAACTACAAAACCATAGTTTTTGAAGTTTTAGCAGTCAACCGGAGGTGAAAATTTTGGCTTTGAACTACCAATAGGCGCATATCTTATATATTTCACTATCGAAACAAAATCTGCCGATTATTTCAATGTGCATCGAAATAGTGCAATCGGTAAACAAAGGTAGAAAAATTGGTTGTTGTTGTTTGTTTATCATTCGGGTACTAGGACCATGGCTAGAATCACGTCAATTGAGATGTAAAATTAGTACCCCCGCGGGTTAGGGGTTTAGAATATGCCCCAGATAGGCATACCGGTCGTAAGAGGCGACTAATATGCACAAAGGTAATGACGCGCAACTTCCTTACGGAAGTAGGGGTGACATGACCTATAAGGTTTCACTGGTCATAAATCGCTACCGCGACAATCGGGCAATACCGCAAGGGAGTACCGGGTTCAAATCCGTCCAAGGACTGTTAATTCGACAACACTCCCCAAAACCTTCGGAAAGTGTGTTTATCGTTACCACAACAGCAACAACAATCACGGATTTTGATCCCCGCTTACCCACAGGAGTATGTTAGTAAAATGTCTCGAAAGTTCGGTGCGTCTCTCAAGCGCATATGCTATAATAATATTAAACTGCTGAGAACCGCGAGATCAAATATCGAACGAATGAAAAATATTCATTAAGCACATATGTTATTCAAATGATTATCTTTATTTTGTTCGTTGATGGGTAAGTTTTATCTTTTCAGAATTACTTTGGATAATGACACGCGAACGTAAACCATCAGCTGAAACTGTGGCAGCTGCCAGAAAAGTTATGGAGGATAATAATCTGCCACAGTCATTCCTTTTGATTGCAGATCAAGAAAATTGTCCAGAAGTGGCATCCAGCTATGTACAATTTGGTGTTAATAACAACAACCGCAATAACAAGAACAACAACAACGGCAACAATAACAATTTTAATAGAATTGATAAGAATGCTAATGATGCTGATTTGGATAATGATGACTATGGCAATGTACTTTTTATATCAAAAGTGACAACAAGCACACCAAGTCCCAGTCCCACACCAGCGGCTCCCGATATGCTGGAGATAACAGCACAAACGGCAGCCAATATTATGAAAATGGCATGAGATTTATTTAGGCGCCTTTTGCAGCGCATCATTGATATATTGACGTGGTTCTTTGCTTTGCCTTGAACGAGATAGTTGTTTTATAAACCGTTTGCTATTTGCCAGCGCTTTTTAACAATTTATTATGCAAGTATTATATAGTTTTTACTTTTGAGTGTTAAATCTGTAATTTAATATATCGTTTGATATTTCAAAAAAATATATAAAAACACAGCGCTTTGTTGTTCAGTATTCAAAATGTGCCTTTTTTCTGTGAACTTTTACTGTTCCCAAGAACAACACCATCTCAGACTCTGTTTTAGTTAATCTTGCAAACAAATACTAGTTGAGACTAAGCAGTCAATTGAGATATAAAATCCTCTCCCGGCAAACGAGACTAACACTATATAAGACTCTTATCGCACCCGTCCTGCTGTATGGCGCAGAAGTTTCGATACCAACAACTCCTGATTAGGCGACTACTAGAAATATTCGAGAGAAGGATTCGTCGAAAGATTTATCTACCAAAAAGGATTTAGTTATGAGCTGTATGCAGATATCGACAGAGATCAACGATTTTAAACCCAACCGCTGAAGCCATCCGGCTCAGAAGTTACTCTTATCTTTGCTCTAAGTTGGGCCCAAGTGGACACCAATTTGGGATCCAGTGTTGTTTCGCATTAGCGCCAGCTGGCAGAGCGAAAAAAACTTGTGCGCTATTTTGGATGGCCAAATCCGTTTAAACTTTAAGCGCCAAATAAGTAAGAGTCTGGTTATAGACTTTTTAATTGAATCTAAGCTATGCACGTGACGACGGAATGGATGGTCGCTACAGAATAGAACACATTTTATAAAACATATGCCCCTGACCCCTAAATCCAGTAGTACACTCTTGACAACGAGACCTCGCCTAATGGAATGAATCTTTACGACTCTGTGCCCGAAACATGGTCATATTCAGCACCAAAATTAAACCTTATAGCTGTATTCTGTAAGTCTGTCTCATTTAAATTCATTAGAGACAATTTTTGTGACTTCAGATGATGTCGGTATTCTGGAAGAGAAAATCACAAAAATTTTACCAATGATATATGGTGAATATACACTTACACACATCTTAAGTACAGCAGTTGCCAGCGTCTGTATACCGTATACATATTGGTATAGCCCAGGTAGTAAGTGTCTCGACTACAACGTGTGAGACGCAGGTTCGAACCCAAGATGGCGGAAAATTTATTATTATTATACTTTTTTTTTTTGTTTATTAAATATTATTTTTTTAATTACTGGTTCTAAACTTAAAATAAATTTTTTTTTAAATTTATTTAATTTTTATTCCAATATTTTTCTGTTTGTGAATTGCCTAGAACCAGCTGACAAATTAGTGACTCTTTTTTTTGAGACTAGAGATGTGAGACGGATTACTGAATTCCAAATTGTATCAAAATTCATATTGACCACAAAATGTCTCTATTAGTGACTAGATACTGCTTACAGAATTCACATATTCAAATAACAATTTTATCACTCCAAGAAGATTTATACAGGGTGGCGCAAAAGTAATCCTCCTATCAGCAAATGCTATAAATTTTGCGATTGGCCCCTAAAGTCAGTTCTGTTTTGACATTTGTGTAGTAAACACATGCGAAATACACGTTAATAAACAATGTTACGCTACACTGCTCCAGAACGCGGAATATTGCTGACTATTTATTTGACCAATAATCGGTCGGGGCCAAACGGTTACTGTGAATGGTGAGCGCTACAGAGCAATGATCAACGAGTTCTTTTTGCCGCAACTTGATGAATTGGGATTGGAAAACATGTGGTTCCAACAAGACGGTGCAACAGCACACACTGCACGTGCCACAACCGATATGCTGAACATCGGAAGATTACTTTTGCGCCACCTTGTAGGAGTCTTACCGATGTGGACAGTCGTTTGGCGGATATGGATCCAGTACCTACATCTTCTGATTCCCTACGATATCTTTGCCTTTGGATTTCAGTTCCCTCTTACGGCATGCATACTCTGCTACAAGAACAATTCATAAATCCAAAAATGGCCTTCTGGAAAGTGACCATGAACTTCATGTCCAACAACACATGGCGTTTTAAAATTAGTTCCCATTCAGTGTAAAGGGATTTTTCCACGAAACTTGACAAGTTTATTTTCCACCCTATTGGATGAGAGTCTGCTCCACGGGAGCACACATTGTTTTTTAATATTTACCTGCTATCTGTTACTGCATTGATATATCTTTCTTGGGTAGATATCATACAGCTAATAATTTCTCCACTCGTCTCTCGCTCCTGACAAGAATAGTGTACGAAAATTATAGGAAAAGGGCAGCCGGATGAGTTAAGGTTTCAAGACCGAGACTATTAATAGGCTCATTAAAGGTGAATACTTCAATTCATATATAAATAGCGATTTAGAGGACTAATTGGTCGAACTGGTCAGTCTACCAACGCCCAGATATGCTCGTTACGCCATTACCTGGAGAAGCGAAATAATATTAGAGGAGTAATTCAAGGAAGAACTCTTACCAACAAGTGCTATTTTCCTCTTCCAAGAACATTACAAGACCATTGTAGTATTCCCGGGAATCTATGATGCTAGTGCTATGAATTTAATCATAAGGCCATGTTATACGAATGAACAAAGAAGTTGCAGTCCAGAACTTTTCATATAGACACCCGGGTTGGGCAGTAGAGGAAGAGGGCAACCATGATTAAGATGGGGGGAAAACAGGAGGACTTGGCTGGGGGATGACTGGGGTGCGACAAGTAATGATGATGATGATGGGGGGAAGTATTATAAATACAAAGCACAATATATGCACTATACATAATCAAGAATCGAACAGCTCACTTTATTGAAAATTGTATAAGTAAGAAGAATACATTAGACTGGATTTTTTGAAATGTCTTTGTTTCTTTGACAAATGAAATGTAAACGCTTCTCGCATGTGTAATCATCCCACTTTGTATACTTCTCTGTCAATCTTATACAATGCTCTCTACCCATATAGTTATCGGGTTGGTCGGCGTCCCAATTCGTATAATTCAAAGGTAATCCATTATAATCCCAACGAAAATGATGCCTATCTTCTAAGTTATGGCCACTTGTCCAAAAAGTTTCATGTTCAAGATCTGAAATAAATAATGAGAAATAGTGTTGAAATGTTTCTTAACTTTTTTAAATTTTATTGCTAGCTTAAGTAATATTTTTATACCTAGTAGTGCTACGCACACAAGGTATATTAACTTCATTCGCCTAAAGGTAGTTTGTAAGGGCATAAGCGAGTCCAGATAGATATTGACTTATATATATCAAAATGTTCAGGAGCAAAAGAGAAATTGATTAAGCCATGTCCGTCCGTCCGTCCGTCTGTTACCAAGATAACTTGAGTAAATTTGGAAATATCTTGGTAAAATTTAGATGCAGGTTCATTGCCACATATTTCCGAGCACTATTTAAAATGGGCGAAATCTAATGATAGGCACGCCCACTTTTTATATATAGAATATTTTCGAAAATATAAAAAAGTGATTATTCAGTACATAATACTCTTATAAGGATAAAATTTAGTGTGTACACTAACATTAAGGCAGAAAATACATTTTTGAAGAAATTTTTGAAAATGGGACTGTCACCGCCCACTTTTGATTAAGTCAAAATTAGCAATATTATTTATCATAAATCAAACGTTTTAGATTATTTACAGAACAATGTTTAGACAGTATTATCTGATATAAGAAAATACGGTCAAACTTCAAAGTTAATTTATACAATTTTTCAACGCGAATTTTTTGATTTCGGCTACTTTTAAAAAATTGTAAAAATTAATTGTGACGTGCGGCAGTTTTATCTTCAGCTCAGTATTATATGCCGAAAATTGTTCTTTGAGTGAGATAAAAATCAAATTATAATAATGGACTCTAAGCAAGGGCCGATAGTTCAAATTATACCAATTCCGGGATTTCACACCCGCTTTTCTCATAAGCTCTACAAAGTGGCACATTTTTGAGCACATCTGCGAGCTCAGCGTGAAAAATCCTTAAGGAAGCATAAAGTTTTGTTGTAGTTGCATAAGGGCAGTGTGACCAATGTCTGAAATATGAATAAATTATTTAACACAGAAACTAAAAAAAGTCTTTTTGAAAATTTTGTACGGTGAAATTCATCATTTCATGGAGCATCATAAGGGTTAAAGCGAAATATTTCGCGAAAACGAGCAGGCACGATGCTACTTGAACGGATTTTGGTACTCTGGACGGTCACTGACCATGCCTCACAAACACTCAATAGAGGGCCCATCAATAAAAAATGTGGTTAGCAGTGGTTGGTAGGAAGCTATTTACATACAAATAAATTAATTTTCCCCTCAAAACTCATAACAGAAGTGTTTTAATACGTGTTTAAAACAACCAGCTGGCATTATAATACGAACTAAAAAGTATTAAAATAGACCTGCGTATATTGGTATGCCATAAAAGATCTATACTAGGTATATAATGTTCGGTTCCACCTGAACTTAGACTTCCTTACTTGCTTGAATTAAATTTAATTATCAAAATTTCATTTAATATTATATTAATCATAATTTTGTCTCGATTTCTATACTTTTGGTGACGGATTAGTACGAGGTTTGGATTTTAACTAATTTTACTCAAGAATAATGAACTTCTACATGTTTAAGTTTTCCCTCAATCGGTGTTTAGGTCTGCACCATAATGCTCCATCGCCAATTGTGGGTGTCACTGTTAAGCAAGTGGGTACCGGGTACTCGGTACTTGAAATCCTGCTGAATTCATTTGGAATTCTTGTTCCGAGTACCGTTGCCAGAATCGGTTGATGGGTTTCGCTTCTGCGATCACCCAGATTTCTCCCACTTTGGAAAAGCACGTCAGCAGAATAAGTACTCCCTTTTCTTTATATACAAATATATATATATATATATATATATATATTTCTACGTATATATGAACCCCCGATTATCTTACCCATAAAGAGAATTGAGTAAAAAATTAACCAACTGCGAATCCTTTAGCGATTTGAAGTGTAGCGTTCAACCCTCTAAGGACTTCCGGATTCGTCACCACGACGCCCCTCGTTTGCTGTAAAAATTTCTGTGGAATTTCCAGCCCCTTTCTAAGCCCGTCGCAAACAAAGGTAATACTCTATAAATAGTTATTAGTCCAATAACTATGCTTAACTGATTATTGCTATTATTCAACTTATAATGCTTATTATTTATGAGTTTTTAAGTACAAATTCTTCTGCATGCTAAATAAAAAATTTCAACCCACCCTATTATATATACATATGTATGTATGTACGCAAAAACTGAATTTAAGTTGATATGAACTTACTAAAATAATTAAGGAAATTTTCCAGCTCAAATTGTTCCTCAGCAGATTCAATCTTCAAGAGTGACCAACGGTTTTGTTCACAGAATGCATAAGCAGCGTGCCAATTTAACTGTGGAAGAAAAAGAGAATGAGGATTTATAGCAAAAAATCTGTGGCAATCAGCAACAACAACTTAAGTTGAGCTAGGATAAAATTATGTTATAACCGTCATGTACTCTCAACATTCTAATTTTCATGCCTTTTGTTCACAAGTGAAGATTTTATGAACCCAAATCGTTACAGTTTTTTTTTCAGTTTCTGAGATTTTTAATTACTACTTAATTCAATATTGTTTATAAAAAATTTGTACTATAATAAGACTCTAGAAAAGTCGTGTCTGTGAATTAAATATTTCTTTGAAAAAATTACTGAAGGTGACTCAGGGAATGTTGTAGAGTTCATCACAACCACTTTTCGAATTTTTGTCCATCTGTTTGAACTCAAGGAAACCGGAAACTAAGAAATACATTTTTATGAGAATTTGTTGGACAGCCTGATTGCGCATGATAACTCAAAAAGGATATACATTTTTAAAGTGAGGTACCTGGGTAAAAATGTCCATTTAAATATATTTATATGAAGCGAAATGCACTCAGTTTCTCGAAAATATCAAAGCGTGCCTCTGAAAATTTTCTTTACTTTTTTGTTAATTTCAACTAAATTGAAAATTAATTTCGAGTATGCAAACGTCCCAAAAATTTACGAATTTAATTTTTTGAATTTATCTATCCACCCACACATCTATAACCCTAGAAAGCTAACCTTTGCTCACTCCCTATAAAACCTAACCATTCGTCGATTCGACGAACATTCTTTAAAATACTTATTTCTAATACAGTTATTTAATTTTTGGTTTCATTTATTGTAGGCATATTTGTACCAGTTTTTAATCCTCGAAATAAAACATTTTTTTTTATTATTTTGGAACAATTCAGATATATTTTTTGTAGTCTTTTAGAAAGGCAGTCTTAAATAGAGACAGAAAATTTGGTATAGCGTATAAGGGTTAATAAAACTCTAAAAAAGTTGTGTCTGCACACGAGCGACAAAGGGTAGCCTTATAGTTTCAAATAAAATTTTCTGAAGAACCTCTTTTGTTCTAGATCAAATAAAAAATTAAATATTCAATACGCAAGGGTGAACGTTTTAATTTTATCTCGTTTACTTGATTTCAGCTAAATATTTTAATTTAGACCTCTACTGCAAAGTCCTAAAAAATTACTTTGCAGTTGTTACTTGCTGCTACAAAAATGTTGGTTAATTTGTAAATAATTTTTTTCATACCTTAATCATAGTAACTATAAAATTATCGGGTGTACTATGGGATGCGTGTTGTGTTGTACCCTTCGTATATGAATACCATGCTTCAGTAGAAACATCGTCAACATCGCCAGCAATTATGGGGAACGTAATTGAAAGAGCCAAAAATACTATTTTGAGGAACGCCATTATTTCACTTGAAAGTAAAAACAACTTTGTAAATACACTACTTGAAGTTGGTGGTTTATATACTAATGTATGCATGCACTAGAGATGTTACGGAAGTAAGTTTAGCAGGGTCCAAAAGCCACACATTTAGTCAGATGTACGAAATGAATTAATTAAAAATTTGTTTAAATGGTACTATGAAAAGGAAATCAAATAAATAATAAAATATTACGCATAAAGTTTAAAAACCGTACCCCGCGAAGCTAAAATAAGAATCTATGAAACATATTTTCCTACGGTGAAACATTTTTTAGCACTAAAAAAATTAGAATCGAACATTCTATTCACCTCATAACCGTAACGCGGTTGCTACCAAAAGTTGCTTTGTTAAAGTTTTCCATGGTCAATTATACTGACCGACTTCCGTAAGAACTCCGTTTCCAAACAGTAGAACATCAAATCGATATCAAAAGACCAAATCAATCAGCAGTTCCGACATTTCGGAATCGGAATCGAAGTCACAAGATACCTACTATGTGCCTACCCATCGTTACATAAAGCACTGAAAATTCATTAAAAAGAAATTCCCCAATATTTTTATCTTAATAGAAATTTGTTTCTTACTGAGAACTTAATTTAAGTAGTTGCAATAACTTTGGTTTTTTATGACAATTCTAGTTTCACTAATTGCGGAAAATATTGAACACCAATTAAAGAAACAAGTAAGGAAGTATGTGTAGTAGTGGGCTAGGTTAATTGGGCAATTGTTGCGGAGTTATGAGCTGTACAGACACATTCTCTCGAATACTCCAAGGTTCGTCAAAAGCAGTTTATATTGGCGCCAGTCTAATTTCGCCAACATTCTTCTACTTTTGTCTAAATTTGATTTGTAATATTAAAAAATTATAAAAAAGCAGTTTGCCCGAACCATATTTGCTACGAAGTTTGGTTAAAAGCACTACTTTTCCTTATAAAAAACAACAATTTGTTGCCCTGTTTGAACAACACTAGTAACCCTTGAGCAACACCAAGAAAAAAAAATAGCCGGTAATAGCAACTCCGGGTTGCCCTGTTTGGACAAGGACTTTCCCCTTTTTTTTTCTATTGATATTCATCCTTCTCTATATGTCTATATTTTTGTTAGTTTTTATATTCCTGGTCCTATTATATATTAGTTATTCTATTCCCTTTCCAATTCCTATCCCTCTACCATTATATATTAACACCTCTGTGTGATCTACTCAGACATGTTAAATTCCCATCAACGTTAATAATGATGAAATCTTTGGCATTTTTTTCATTTCAATGATTAATTCATGTTGTGGGTCTTAATCACAAATAATTAATTAATTAATAAAAAATCATAATCATGATAAATGACCAACAAAAAAATTATCAAAAATAATTTTAAAAAATTGCAAACTAATTTTAATTAAAAACAAACACATGATTAAAAGCAATTAAGTAATTAAAAGTAAACAAACAATTAAACTTAATCAAACAATTTGAATGATTCAAATAGTTAAAATTAATAAATCAATTAAAATTAATTAAATTTAATGATTAAAAACAATCAAGTAATTAAAAGTAATCAAACAATTAAAATTAGTCAAACAAATTATTACAATTATTCAAATAGTTAAAAATAATCAATCATTTAAAGTTAATTTAGTTTAATTATTTGATCATTTTGCAATTATTTAATTATTTTCAATTACTTTATGATTTTCAATTATTAGCATCAATAATATAAATTTGAAATGTACGTAATAAACGAATGAAACCACTGCCATTTGAAGGAAAAATATATCTATCACTTTTTTAGTAAATCGACAACGAACTACATATTTGAAATATCTTCTGTTTTTTCTTAGTTTCTTAACGCTTTTCTCATGTATTTATGTATGAATTTCCTTAATGTTACTGGATTGATCCTGCTCTTTGTTTTACTAAATAGAAAAAATACAGGTAATAAATAAAATCAATCAAAAAAAAGTCGTTCAATTAGATTAATTGTATAATTGAAATTAATCGAAAGTAATCGTTAAACAATCAAACATTATCATCATCAAATCATTAAAACAATCAAAATAATTTAGATTCATAAAATAATGTTATTAAAAGTGCGACATTTAATATAATCTAAAATAAACAGAAATTTCTTTAACTAATCGTGCAATTAAAATTAGTTAATTAATGAATGAGTAATTTTTGTAATTAATTAAATGTTAATCAATAAAATGATGCAACTACCGGCAAATAATCATTAATTTTCTGAGAACGGCACAGTATAGTTAATAATAATTAAAATTTTTAATCAATATTTAACAAGTCTGAATCTATTAATTTCTGAGCCAAATACACTTGGAAATTACACCACGTACCTTACACCGGGATACGAGATATTTATGTTCATAGATACCTGAAAGCAACATAAATAATGGACCATCAAAACACACAGCATCTTCATATATAACCACAAAGTTTCAAACTTTTAGCAAAACTGTTACTTCTAACGGCTGGTTTAATGGCAATTAGGACTTAATGACTTCCATTCAATCTGTCTAAAACAAAACTTTGTTTAACGTCAGTCAAATAAAATGGTGAAAAGCTAGGATAGGCAGACAAAGCCACGATTACATTATATGCAGTAATATGAGCCTCAATAAAAATTTTATAGTGTGCGGTAAAAGTATTCGTACACACTTACGAAACATGAGGTACAATTTTTCAGGAACTCATAGTTTCTTGGATGTATGGACCTGTGAGACCTACCTAGCCACTTGCATCTACATGTTGGAAAGCAAGTATAAAAATAAGCTCCACATGTTCCCAGTGCCGAGGTTTGGGGGGAACCCAGTAATCATCACGCGAACTGTTAATTTTGAATTGTGAACCCACCCAAATAACACATTTTAAGTAAAACAATTTATCCTAAACTACCCATCCACATTTTTCCCTTCTCAATAATTGGGTTTTCAAAGCCTTTACGTTATGGAGGCGGGTAGCTTATTTAAGTTAATCATTGTAGAACGTTGCGTGAGAGGCACCTGTTACACCTTGTATGTAGTCATTAGGGGCGAGCACTTGTGGCTCTGAGGTGGAAAACCCTGGATTTCGGATTGCAAACATAAGCTACATATTTGGAATATTTTATAAGCTGGTTACGAATTACAATAGCAAGCAATGCAGATAAATGAAAGGGAAGAAATAATCTCACGGGTGTTACTTAAACCTCTCTTAGTTACTACCACATATTTTTTTTTCTCTTTTAATTTTGGTGGAGAACAACTTCGCTGGTTTCACACTTATGAACTTTAGCTGTATGTGCAGCTTGGGATATTCATATGTACGTATGTTTCGTTAATTTTAAAACCAACTGTTTGTGTCTCTGAATTGAAGAAATTAAGGCAAAACTTTTGTTTTTAACAACTTCACTAAAACATTTGCTCCAATGAACATTCAACAACTCATACGCTTACAAATGTATATACTTTTGCACTTATATGCTTACATACTTACACCGATATATGTTCATATGTCTGTACCTTATCTAGATTTCACGCTGCCTCTGAGTGCGAAGAAATATAAATGAATGCTTTTGACCACGCTTAATGGGAAATCATTAATTAGTTTAGTTTTCCCAATACTTGATTTGCTATGAAGAAAGTAAAAGTAAAGATTGGGGTTGGTTAATGGAGCACAGTACAAGAGAAACCGATGCTGTTTAATGTTAGTTCGGAGTTGACCGCAGGGGTTGACATTACATCTAGTTGAGATTGGGGAGGAAACTGTATGCAATGCTTCAGTCTCCATAAATGAGTGAGATTAAGTAGCCAAAAATTACCAAAGTTCAATTAAATTGTAACAGAGGTAATGCGTTGGTATTTGAGGTTTTTGTTCATACCTAGCAAAGGAACAAACTAGTGCTAAACCATCGAACAACTACTATGAGTTCTATGTCTAGTTTGCCAGCCAGACTTTATAGCTAGACGTTGCCAGTGATGATTGCCACATATCACAATTAAGAAAAAAATGAAGTGAGATTCGCCTTTATGGCTATAAAATTAATGTTACATTAGTAGTGTTTTTACAAAAGAGCTCACGGCTAGTTTCAAAAATTAGTGTTGCCTACTAACCCATTGTGTATATTTTCTTGCATGTCCGCCATTATCTCGAAATCGGCTTGATCCATTTAATTGAACCTTTGGACTTTCATACATTTATAGCGTTACCATTTTATTTTAAAAGGGTTGCCATGGATCTCAATTAAAAAAAAATGAAATGAGATATGCCAATAGAGGTAAACCACGAAAAGTATTTTATTTTGTAATTAAAAAAAAGTGTTTTCAAATGGGGTTGTCACGCAGGCATATATTTTTTTGTGTGTATCAGTTATGTGTTCCCATGTGTTTATATTAAATGGCTCAGTATCTGAAATTAAAAAAAAATCAAATAAGATATGCCAATACAGATATCCAAAGAAAGGTATTTCGAGTCGTATGCCAACAAAAATATTTGTGGGCATGGTTATGGCCTAAATTCGTCACCTATTCCTATTGTATATCTTTTCTTATATTCGCTACTGGCTCGAAAACAAGTTGACCCAAGATTTATAAATCCACTTAAGCTTATTAATACATACTTTTAATAAGTTAAATTATATATAAAATCCACCGCAATATTTTTACTGATAAAAATCTGAATTCTGGAAAAAAGTAAATTATATGGCATCCTGGCAAAATGCCGAGTAAATCTCGGTCACCCAGGTACTTATAATATACTCAGAAAAAGCAAAGAGACACGGAATTTTTCTTGGTGCTGAAAACTGAAAAATTAAAATGTAAAATTCTAATTGACGTTTCTCAACTCTGAACATTGATATTTTAAAATCTATTTCTATATCAGCGATATATTATTTGTGAATTGTTATTACAGCTTTTATTTTTAGAGTTCAACTATCCAGCTTTGTAGAAAAAAATTCAAAGCAGCTCACTATAAATTGGAAGAAAAACAGAAACCAATAAAGTATAAAATGATAAATAAAATAAACTTCAGCTTGTGAACGTTCAGGTTGATAACCTCAATCCAAAATTAAAAATAATGTAGGAGTTGATCTACTTTCAAAAAATATAAAAAACAAAAATAAATTTATTTTTCTAAATGTTAAAATTAATAAATATAAAAATAAGTTTTTATAAACATTAAATTTATTGATTAAACTACTTGAAATAACTATGAATACACAAATTCAAGTTCTCAATAAAATTAAACCATTTGAAAGAACATCGATATCTGAAAAATTAGAAATTTTAACAAAATGCTTTAAACAATAATTTAATAAAATTTTTAGAAATATTATAATAAATAATAAAATTTGAACCGTTCAGAAAAAACTATTTATAAAGTAAATAGAAAAAATAAAAACTAATATGAAAATAAATTCTAACATCTTTATAACAAAACAAAAGATTAAAGATATTCATTACCATGAGTTCGAATTAGTTAAACCTAAATTGAAAGTCCTTAAACACCTTCACAAACTCTAAAAATTAAAAAATAAAATACTAAACAATCTTATATAATTTAGTGAATTTAAATACACAAATAATATAAAACATAAACTTATTACAATATATTCGTATCGCAATAATATAGATACAAAATGTTTTCGGTTAGAAATAAAAACAAAAACTCCAACAAAAAATAACACAAAAGGTTATGTGCAGTATAAAATTGTTAACATTAGTTTAACTAATTTAATTAAAACATAAGTCTGCTAAATCAACAATTTTTTTTTTAAACTCAAGAAGAAATAAAAATTTTTTATCATTTATCTCCAAAATTAAATTCTTTTTATAAACTTATTGTTGATATTATACAATTAAATCTTATTATAACAACATTAATTTCTAGAAGAATTGTTGATCAAATAAATCCCCCATTAGTAATAGGACTAATATTTTTAATTCAAACATTACAAATTTCAATATTAACAGGTATTATACATACCTATAAAAATATTGTTATTCTCATATATTGTCCTCAGAGGTTTATGATGATATATCTGTTTTATATTGCGCCATACATTCATGCACTAGGCAACTTTATGTTTGACATTTCATTGGGAAAAAAATTTGAATGGAGAAATTTCGCTCAGTAGGATTTGAAAGCGAAAAATAGTTGATCGCAACATAGGAAAATAATTACAAAACTTTAAAATTTTAAGTTATTAACCAATATAAGAAGTAACAGCTGTTTTGCTAGCAAGTTTTTACAAATTTCTGTTTGGCGTCATTCTCTCTTTACTGACAGTTATTCCCAGTTTTGTCGTCGAATACACTTAATATCTTAACAATATTGTGATTAAATGGAAATAGGGGTTTTCTTAGACAGGGTTACACTGTCCAATTCGTCTTAATTTTTCATCAAAACACTGGGAACTTGTTTTGGTTCTTCTAGAACCTTTTTTTTATCATTTCGAAGCTATTGAATATTATATGTAGGGATGGAAAACAAAATATTAATCGTTCTGTGCATCAAATATTTAATTAAACAGAAAAATAATTAAATTTAATTCATTATTCGATTATTACAAATGCACGACTACTGTTTTTAAAGCAAAGTAAAGCAATCAAAATATTTTTTTTAATTATATCATGAGTAAAAAAAAATAAATTTTTAGTTAATCTTTAATTATTTAAACTCATGAACTCAGAGCTGTAAAGCTAGTAAAAGTTTGCATTATATTTAGATAAAAAGAAAAGTTGGAACACAAATCGATTAATTTCGCTATTAATCGATTAGTGTATCGGTAAATTAAATTTTAGACAAATTTTAGACTTTTTTGCGACCTTTTTGACTATATATAATCATTTGTTGTTGAAGCTGGCTCTAGGTCAGTTGCATTAAAAACACGCTGTTTTAGTTTTTTACCTCCAATATATTTCGATTTCCAACGGAAATCATCATCAGGGACTACAACAAAAATGTAATATTTATTTAACACTAGTTTACACAGATAGGTATAAAAGTATACATATGTACATGTAAACAAAGATAATTACTATAAACATACATACATTACTTCAGCTGTTGTATGCACATCAACTGGTCAGTTCGGCATGCTGTTGTGAACTGATTTGCGCGAGTCAAGCAGATGTCGGTAAAGGTGTGCAATGGCTTCCGAATCTTGCTTATAATTCAGTCTCTTATTCTCGTTCGTGTCTATTATGTGGAGCATCTCTAAAGTAAAACGTTTGTTGTAATGTCGTTCTTGCTGTAGTATGCTCACAGCGTCAAAGTCAGGTTTATGTCCGCTCTCCGCACAGTGGGCCGCAAGTGCTGTTTTATATGTGATATAAATTAAATTATTTTCATAATCATACTATCTCTCAATATACTTAATAAAATGGCGCTTGACCGTCTGGGAGTTTTTTTGCTGTTTTAAATGCCCAAACAAACCCTTAAACCAATTATGTTGAACAACGACGGGTGTTCGCTGACTACTCAGATAGTAGCTTTGCAGGGCAGCGCTCTTGTGTTTTATACATACAGCATATAGCTGGATCCATTTCATTTCATTTTGTTACACGAATTTCGATATATTTTTCTCAGTGCAATCTCTCATCTAAAATAAAGTAGCATCTTTAACTTCCAGCACTTACTCCAATCTTTAAGTTTGCTTAGGCACTTCAAAGTGCGAAGTTTTCCCATTCAGCAGTTTTTGTGCTTGTCTGGTCGAATTCCCACGGGCACCTGCCACTGGTTGAATTGTTTGGGTAGTTTCGATTTCAATCGCTCACACAACGTATGTAACTCCCTATAAGGAATGAATTCATCGCAGGTCACAAGTTCGCCAATGTGCATTGAGTAGAGACTTGACTGTTTGCAGGGTGTTCCATTTGGCTTTTTTATCTTATTACATTTTTAAAGTGTCTCAAAACTTGGCCGTACGCGAGTAATAAACTAACGTTGGACCAGCATGAAACACTTAGGGCTTAAAAAGCTTCGGGAAGTATTGCAAAACTTGTTAATTAAGAAGCCATTTACACAGCTAAAAAACGAGGTGAAGTCTTGAACGCCCGAGAGGCTACCGAGTACAAGTTTTAACGTCCGTTCTGATTCGTGTCGTTATTAGACTGTTGTTACAAAGGTACCTTTTGTAGTTCAGAAGACTTTTCATTGTCTTCCCGGATAAGTGAGAGTATCCTAATATTACTAAGAATAAACCAACATGCGGACAAGCCTGTAAACTATTTATTTTATAATAAACATACTTACACTTGAAAATGCTTCTCGAACAAATGAAATAAGTAGTTGTCCGGCGCGTCGCGTGGCCGCCAAGTATCTGTGGTTACATTTAAATGCACATTCCATGCTTTCCTCTTTCATTCCAAATATTGCTGCTGGTGGTTGCAACTAGTGGCCCATGGGATCGAAGATCCAAAAAGAAAAAAAAAAAATTGGCAAATGCCATTTGCAACGGGGCCATATGTGTTGACCTACAATTTACTATGGTTGTTATTGTTTTGGTTATTTTATGCCACCCCAGCGCTTGACTTGATTTCGGCTTTCTTTTGGTGGTCGTAAAAAGTCAATCACAAATCCCAGTGCAATCACAACAAGAATTAATATTTAAAGAGGTCATCGATGTGCCGCAACGGTCGTTAAAGTTGACGTCAATTTTTTCGAAGTTTCACCAAAAATTATTTTTATGTGGCCAACTTGAATTTATTGAAGAAATACATATAAACGCGCATATGGATGTGTTAGAGAGCAGTACTGTGATGCGGGCACTGAGGATTCCAGATCCGCCGGGGGTACAATGAAACCTTTTTTAAATGCACCTGAGCGTAGCTCAAAGTGTATATTAACTGTCTTGGCTCAATGGTAGGTCGTAACAGCATAATCGGATCAAGTTAGACATATACTTATACATAAAGGGTGTTTTTTTTACAGGTTTGTTTTTCGAATAGAGATAAAACTGGCATTTTGTGGTCAAATCTGGCAACTCTAATGTCATTTATGTTCAGTTTGGTTTGCCATTTCATCATGAACAGGTTGACAAAAGAACAACGCTTGCAAATCGTGCAAATTTATTTCGAAAATAATGGTTCAGTTCGCGAAGTTTACCGTGAGCTCCGTCCATTTTATGGTCGACATAATCGTCCATCAGAGCAATTAATTCGGTTAACCATGGATCGTTTTCGCACTACGTTTACTCTATGTGATAATACGCATCCGCAGAGACGTCGAACAGTGCGCACCGAAGAAACAATTGCCGCTGTAGAGCAAAGTGTTGAAGAGGACCCGAATGAATCGATTCGCCACCGTGCACAGCAATTGGAGCTTTGTCCATCAACTTTATGGAAGATTTTGCGCAAAGATCTTGGCTTGCGACCTTACAAGATCCAGCTTGTGCAAGAATTAAAGCCGCGAGACCATGCAATGCGTCGTGATTTTGGTGTATGGGCCGAAAATGAGATTGATTTCGATGCTGATTTTCATCGCAAAATTTTGTTCAGTGATGAGGCTCATTTTTGGTTGAATGGCTACGTCACCAAGCAAAATTGCCGCATTTGGAGTGAAGAGAATCCACATGAGACCCTTGAAACGCCATTACATCCACAAAAACTGACTGTTTGGTGTGCTCTATGGGCTGGTGGAGTCATTGGGCCATACTTCTTCCGCAATAATGCTGGAGAGGCAGCTACCGTTAATGGAGACCGGTATAGAGCCATGATAACCGACTATTTTGTTCCCGAATTGGATGGCATGAATGTGGATGAGTTGTGGTTCCAACAAGACGGCGCTACATGCCACACAGCGCACGTCACAATCGATTTATTGAAGGAAACATTCGATGAGCGCATAATTTCGCGGAATGGACCTGTCAATTGGCCACCAAGGTCGTGTGATTTGACACCATTGGATTATTTTCTTTGGGGATATGTGAAGTCGCTCGTCTACACCAACAAACCAGAAACGTTAGGGGAATTGGAAGCCAACATTCGTGGCGTTATTGCCGACATACGGCCCCATATGCTCGAAAAAGTGGTTGAAAATTGGACCTGTAGAATTGGCTTTATTCGAGCCAGCCGCGGCGGCCACTTGCCCGAAATCATATTTAAACATTAATGACATAAAATTATCCTTCCAACAAAGCCAAATTGATGGACCTTAAAACGATTTTCTTGTGTTTTATTTCAATTCGAAGTTCTATACCCCTAAAAAAACACCCTTTACATATATACTCGTAAATATCAAATTATGCAGAAGGATAAGTGAAGGAGATACAGCATATTCTTTGTTCCCATATCTCTTTTAGAAAACTTTAATACGAAAGTGGGCGTGGCAGTCAACAGATTAGGCTTATGTCCATAGTATACCTTGTCTTAAGTCGAAGTTTGAAAATTTGTTCATTCATATGTAGCCGGTGCCACTCCCCTTTTTCAAAATGTTGCTAAAATCGATAATACCATGATGAAGCCAATAATTAAATTATTGTTGACGATTTTAATAATGAATTATCTCATTTTATACGACATCGAAAAAAGGGGCGTGGTTCGATTCACCCCTTTTTAAACAGCAACGTAAGGTAGGTTGAAATATCAAACCTACCACCGTGAAATGAGCCATATATTTGAAAAAACACAAAATTCGCGATACTTTTTGAACACACCTCGTATATAACATCTGCTTTTATCCAAAGACAAACAAATTTAATTCAAAGTAATTCGACGATTTCGTATTCTTCATTGATTCTTATGAATTTTTTATTTATATGTTTCACCACCCACCCAACAATCTGCCACATCTCAATGCACTAAAATCAAATCAAAACAAACACACATCTTATACACACTTCCAAACACTTAAAGGTTAAGTGTTTGGGGCAAAGAAGCGGAGTGTTTTAAAAAATCCAGCTCAAGAAAATATAGAAATAAAACGCGTAAATAAAGTAATACACAAGGAACTTATAACGTAAGACACTTTGATCCGTAGCATCTCTATTTCACGCAGGACACAAAAAGTTTACTAATCTACTCACAACTACTGTCATTCACAATTTCCCAAATTCTTCATTAAAATTATGAATTATAAGAGCTTCATAAACTTGCTCTAATTTTTATGATTATGGAGCTATACCCATAATAGTATTTTGTTTTTGAAACTGACTTCTTAGACGGCGATATGAAGTTCTGATTAAAGTAAAATTTGTAGTTCTTTTGAAATAGATCGACACTTTTCATAGAAATAGAAAATTGTAGCAGAGTGTTTTATGAGAGTATTGTAGTAGAATTTAGGTAATATAGAATGAATGTGTGTATAAAATAAAAATTGTATTTAAATTGCTTGACCTTTATTATTGAAATAGTGCGGGTTACCGGTAAATATAACAAACACTTGTTTGCAGTTTAGGGTCCAAAATCCAATAAATTATCTTTTATTTTCAAAATGGCGTGTACAATCTGTTTCTTAGGCGCTACTTTTACAGTCGCATTCTTACTCGCTACTTTTACAATCGCATTTTTACTTGCTACTTCATACATATAACTTAAGGTGGAGTTAGTAACCTTTTGTACTTAATTCTACACTTAAGACGTGATCTGCCACAACTTAGTCTACTTTAACGTAACTTAATACTACAATGTTAATTATTGTATTCCTACATTATGGTGAATTATAGCCCACGGAATCCTATATTTTTCTACTTTTAATCTGCCAAACAATTTAAGAGGCTAACTTCTATCACGTGTGCGTTGCTACATGCTTAAATTACGACTACACCGACCAGAGTTCGCCATGTCATAACCTGCTTAATATATCACAGCCGCCAAAAGTTTTATATATTTATCCGAGACTTTCAAACAACAACTTTGTTTGCAGCTATGCCACTAACTAATAATCTAAATTTAACCAAAACAAATTGAACGACTTAAACAAATAAATAGAGTTACAGTTTGCGGTTCAACGCAACTAACGGATGACGTTTAAAATTACGGTTTGATCGAAAAACCAGAATTTTAAAATGTTTATTTTATTTAGAGCTAATATTTTAATACTTTTTAAACAGATGTAACTCAAAAGGTGAAATATTTTAGGAAAACACAATCACGGTTTAATTTTTTAATAGAACTCCATAATATAAATGTGATTTGAAGACAATAATGGCCGACATTTTCCTCCATTTGATTACAACTCTGATAACAATTACTAGTTGGTTAGTTTGGTGCATCAAAAAATATGGAAAAACGACAATTCCATAATAATGCGTCCGTCCGTCAGTGCACACCAGAACTTAAGTAAAGATTGGGATAAATGAATGAAATTTGATATATAGGTTACCTTTCAGCCATTTGCTGTTTAAAATGAAGGAAGTCGTACTGCAACCACGCCCCTTTTTTTGATATTGAAGATTTCGAAAAACGTATACAATGCGTTAATATATTAACATAAGAAGCTAATGGAATAAAAATTGGTGCCATTATTGAGTTGATCATTTTACTAACTATTTAATCAAAATTTTAGAAAAGGGGCGTGGCAAAGCCCACATATAAATAAACTAATTTTTAAATTTCAATTAAAATAAAAATATAATTGTAAATATAAGTTAAACATAAATTTACCTAGGGCTGCTGTCACTTTTCTTGAAGATATAAATGAATTATCATTTATTTTTTCCCGAAACCAGAGTGACCTTGTCACGACTTTCATAAAAACTTTTGCATATGGGCGGGAAAATTACTCTGAAATTGCTTAAGAAATTTTGAAACAGGCAATTTTTTTGAGCTTTTGATTATCTGTCATTTTATATGGAGTTTTTGGTTTTCCTTTAAGCTGCATATTTCAAATATCATATAAAATAAATTAAAAAAAAAATTTCCAATATAAAAAAAAATAATGTTGAAAAATAAATGAATTTTTTACTTAATCAACAATTTTTGAAACATTATAAGCGAAATGTTTGTTTCCTGTAATGACTTCGATAGACTGATCGATCACCTACAAATTAAAAAAAAAAATCACACAAATCCATAACTTTTTAAGGGAGTGGTGAGCGTAAAAGTTAAGAATATGAGAAATCCCCATTTACCCACTCCGGGAAAAAAATTTGGTTTTCGGAAACGGCGTCTTTAAGGAAAAAAAAACTTGTAATTTGAAATAGTTTAAAAAATAATTTTAAAAATTTCGTCGAAAAATAGAGTTGAGACATAAATTGGCTCGGTGTTTTGAGACGGAGCGACCCGTAGAGATTGGTACTTTTCTAAATTACACTCCTAGTACTCAAATAGTGACTTTGTTCACTTTAGTTACTGACTTCCCTGCAGGGATAACGATTTATGTAAACAAACGTATATATTTTGTGCAAACCATTTATTACAACGTATGCATTTATCCGCGAATTGTTATTGTTAGAATCGTAGATTGCTGTCGTTTCTGATATTTAATTTCGGTTAGTAGGGCTGCCGCAACTGCTGGACAACGCTATGTGGTCGGCACACAGTTGGCATTCTGTGGTCAACATATACAAATCATTTGTTAATGTTAATGCAGAAAGTAAATATCTTTCCGGCAGTAAAATCGTGTGACTATGCTTTAAATAGAGTGACCTGCGACTAATTCCTTTCCAACTAGTCCGTTATGGGCATAGTAAATTTTAATTTGGGTAGAATACTCATTGGCGTAGAAAGTGAACCTGTTTGACAATACCAGTTCAGGCTTAAAAGCGTCTCTTCATACATCCATATAAAGCTATCAAAACTGTTATTTGCACATGTTGTAAATTAGTAATCGATTTTTACCTTAATCGAATATTTTTTTTATAAATTTTCAATTTTTTTTATCGATTTCATTAATGGTTAAGCGTGGATTCCTAATAAATCGATTATAAGAATAATACCTTTTAACTTCGTTTTCATAACTACTGCCATCTGTGCTAAGGGAGAAAAAATGGGTAAAACTATGCTCACACTACAGCTGAAAGCACATAGTTTCGTATAAATAACTCCAAGTCATGCTCGAATCTAATGAAATGTTAAGTAACACTGAACATTTGTAAAAATTTATATATTATTTAAACTCAAAGTTTAAGTAAAAACTTGGTGTGTTTTTTTATATTGTTAAGATAAAACGGTTTGTGTTTTATATATTTTATTATTCATAAGCCAATCTCCATTGAATTAATTTAGTTAAATTTTAAATAGTATAGCAGTCATTTATAATAATAACAATTTTATTCGCTTGTTAACATTGTCACTACCTTTTTATGTTGAGGCTCCCTATGTGCTTTTTAATTTTATGTGCTTAAAGTAATTATATTTTAATGCTTATAAACAAACTTTTAAGGTTTAAATTAAAATAATAAATGTGTTTTATTAAAAAAAAATCAATAAAATGAGAGTAAGTACTGCTGAGGCACACTTCAGATTGCTAGTGATATGGTTGCTTCTAGGTAATATTTTGGCCAGAGTTATCATAAGGTCGCTATCGATATCAAGACGATTTCGTTTGTTTAGTTTTAATTGACAGTAGAATCAAAAGACAGTGGATCAAAAATTACACCAAAGTCAAATTACACCAAAGTCATTTTTCATGAACGAGCCCCCCTTCATTGGTGAATCTTTGTCTCGATAATTTATAATTGTTTCGAACAGGCTGAAAAAACATTTAACAAAAGTTGAAGCTTTGCTTTGAACCCCTGCGTCTTATAGTGTGGTTTCTGCCCTGAAGTTTCAAGTTGAACTGATTCAACGCACCAAATATATCAGTTAGATAATCCAAACTTCATTGTGAGAAAATCGTATTTTTCTTTGAATTCAAGAAATAAAGAATTACTCCTTCTTCTAATTCAGTGAACGTATTCAGAATCCAGATCTTCGAAAAGTAAAGTAAATAACCGGCTGTTCAACGCGCTGCTCTTGATGTAGTTTATAATCATTACAGCCGAGTCCAAAGGCTGGCGCTTTGGTAGCCAAAGAGTGCCTATGAATAACACAATCCCCCTATCGACTACCAGGAGATTATCGATCATCGAGCTATTGCGAGTGTCGAACCTATCGCTTATTGAACAACTTGTATTCACAATCGATTACCTTTCATTTTAAAAGTGCTAATAAACTATATCAAAAGTAAACATTAAAAAAAATTGAAAATATATAAATAAATATTTAAAAATACAGTTTCCGGTCAATCCTGCAACACAATACTAAAATAAAATACAATCGACACCATCGCAAAAAGTCGCTCTACTTCAAGTTGACACTCGCAATAGGAGTTAACGTAGGAGTGAGCCTTGAGCCTTTTAGCTAAGCCCCATGTTAAACCTATAATTTCATGTACGTCATCCGTGCAAAGATCAAAGAGCTGCCCACTTACGAAAGCAAAGAATTTCTGATTTTTCGGCTGCAGCTTCTGGCAACTTTGAAAATTTGAAAATTGCACTGAAATGTTGTTTGTTTATATTTTTGTTTTTTCTTGTCTTTTTGTCATCTTAGTGGTATAAAAAAAAATAGTAACGAATGCATAGTGTAATCACCAAGGTGGAGTAAGCTGTCAGTTGTCTCGCTCGAATTTCTTGTTTGTTCTGTCATTCGGCTATCTGAAAATGTGGGGCAAATGTTGTATCCGCAAAAGTGTTGTTTTTTGTGTAAAATAAGTACGTTGTAGTACATAAATTCATTGCTATTTTACTACTATTTTTTATATAAATATACGAGGTCAACGGTCCTATTTTCGGGTCATAGCTTTTTTGGTAGTTCTTGAAAGCAAAGTTCAGCAAAATCATATCGTGGAAGATATTTTCACGAAAAAAGGCGATTTATCTTTAGAGATATCCTTCAATGAAATCACAAAACTGCAGGTTTCTGCAAGGTTTTAAGGAGTTTTCACCTGATACAGTTACTGACATATCACTATAGTAAGGCACATGTAAAATCAATACTTTCATTGTTGATATCGCTATGAAGTAAGTTCAATTTGTTTACAAAAAATTTTATCTAGGCCTATAGAAAAGCTAATTGTTTCATCTCATAGGATCTAAGCAGTGCAACGATTCCGATTCATATACAACCAAAGAATATGGTAGCCCTATCCTGCATCTTTGACGATGCGCTTAACATAACCTGACAAAGACAAAATTTTGAAACGACGCTTTATATGTATATAAAAAAGCTGATGTTCAGAAATATCTTCTACCAATCTCTTTTTATTTACTTCACCTTGTTTATTACACTATGTAACGAGTGATACATATGTTTTTATTTTGGTTGTGAGAGTTAACAAATTTTATATTTTTTACGCTTATTATTTTGTATTATTTTTACCATAATAAAATATTTAAGAGCATTCAAAACTTGAATGTAAATAGTTTGAATAATATCTGAAAATAGTTAATTAGTTTATTTGTTGTACACTTGTCCCACTCGAGGTCATATCTCCTTTGTGACGTATCGCAGTTTTATCCGAGACTAATCGCATTTTTTCAATAAAAATTGACCAGGTTCTGCCCTGCCTTGGCTTTCAGCCAATACTAAATAACCAGCATTTTAATTTTCGATTTTGCTTCTGACTTAAGTTGAAAGTTATATTTAACGTTAATGGTTTCGCTTGATATTTACCAAGATTTATAAATTTTTTCCACATGCACTTTTCGTGATGCACGTATGAAAGTACAAAGTGTTGATTAACATAGTGCAATGTTGTGGTTTAAGCCTCCGTAGCCTGTATGCACGTCTAAAGCACCGGTGAGAATTTTGGCTAAATTTATGTTCAACACGCCGAAGTAAGCAAAATGGAAGTTGGTACGCATACGACTACGCGAACAATCTTGGCTGTCATCGACAGTTGTCCTTGCTGGCAAAACTTTCATAGGAAGCCTGAATGTTGTTATGTTGTGTGTTGCGCATTGCATGTGGTGAGTGCTAAGGTGTGTGTGTGTGTGTAAGCAAGGATAACACGTTGTGCGTTGACTGGCTTTTCCAACTGCTTAATCAATTACACAAGTTTGCAATTCACTGCCACGCACGCATACCTGACACACATACACACTTACGTATACTGCAGTGAAACAATAAACTACCCTGTGGGGAAAATCTCTAGTTCTGAACTGATGCGCTTCTAGTGGTTTCTGAACCCCTACCTAGATTGAAGGCGATAATCTCTTTTACATGTAATCTACTTGCGAATTTAACATGGAGATGTCCTAGGTGGGGGAAACTGTACCTAACTGTATAACCTTTTCGACATTTCGGAACTAAAGGGTGTTTTTTTTAGGGGTATAGAACTTTGAATTGAAATAAAACACAAGAAAATCGTTTTAAGGTCCATCAATTTGGCTTTATTGGAAGGATAATTCTATGCCATTAATGCTTAAATATGATTTCGGGCATGTGGCCGCCGCGGCTGGCTCGAATAAAGCCAATTCTACAGGTCCAATTTTCAACCACTTTTTCGAGCATATGGGGCCGTATGTCGGCAATAACGCCACGAATGTTGGCTTCCAATTCCCCTAACGTTTCTGGCTTGTTGGTGTAGACGAGCGACTTCACATATCCCCAAAGAAAATAATCCAATGGTGTCAAATCACACGACCTTGGTGGCCAATTGACAGGTCCATTCCGCGAAATTATGCGCTCATCGAATGTTTCCTTCAATAAATCGATTGTGACGTGCGCTGTGTGGCATGTAGCGCCGTCTTGTTGGAACCACAACTCATCCACATTCATGCCATCCAATTCGGGAACAAAATAGTCGGTTATCATGGCTCTATACCGGTCTCCATTAACGGTAGCTGCCTCTCCAGCATTATTGCGGAAGAAGTATGGCCCAATGACTCCACCAGCCCATAGAGCACACCAAACAGTCAGTTTTTGTGGATGTAATGGCGTTTCAAGGGTCTCATGTGGATTCTCTTCACTCCAAATGCGGCAATTTTGCTTGTTGACGTAGCCATTCAACCAAAAATGAGCCTCATCACTGAACAAAATTTTGCGATGAAAATCAGCATCGAAATCAATCTCATTTTCGGCCCATACACCAAAATCACGACGCATTGCATGGTCTCGCGGCTTTAATTCTTGCACAAGCTGGATCTTGTAAGGTCGCAAGCCAAGATCTTTGCGCAAAATCTTCCATAAAGTTGATGGACAAAGCTCCAATTGCTGTGCACGGTGGCGAATCGATTCATTCGGGTCCTCTTCAACACTTTGCTCTACAGCGGCAATTGTTTCTTCGGTGCGCACTGTTCGACGTCTCTGCGGATGCGTATTAACACATAGAGTAAACGTAGTGCGAAAACGATCCATGGTTAACCGAATTAATTGCTCTGATGGACGATTATGTCGACCATAAAATGGACGGAGCTCACGGTAAACTTCGCGAACTGAACCATTATTTTCGAAATAAATTTGCACGATTTGCAAGCGTTGTTCTTTTGTCAACCTGTTCATGATGAAATGGCAAACCAAACTGAACATAAATGACATTAGAGTTGCCAGATTTGACCACAAAATGCCAGTTTTATCTCTATTCGAAAAACAAACCTGTAAAAAAAACACCCTGTAGTTAACAATTCGATAGTTGTGATGTAGTTCGTTTAGTGCTACTATTGCTCTAGTTCTGAACTATTTGCAAATTCTGCAGTTTGGATGTAGTTAGCTCAGAATTAAAAAAAAGATATTTCAAGAAGCCTTCCATGGTATTTAGAACAACACTCGGAGACTTTTTGCCAAATGACTGCCTACGGTCGCAAACCCAGTTTTGAAAATCTTTTTCAAACCACTTTTGATGTTACCTTTCCCAGGACTCGAACCTCACACTATTGATGCGTGCGCCGTAGATGAGTGGGTAGAGCACTCGATTCTGATGCGGAACGCGTCGGTTCGAATCCTACCAACCGATACATTTTTTTTAATGATTACACAACTGGCGGTTTCGATCTAGTAAAAATCTAATTACTATCTCACTAGTTTTTATTAGCTACTTTATCTCTAGTTCTGAACCAGAAATTATTCGAGCGAGATACCAAAAAATTGCTATTAAATGTACCTAGAATTTTTTGGCTTCAATCTTATTGATTTGCCTAACTCGATTACATTTCTAATAAGTACAAAAACTGCGAAATCTTAAGTTTGTCGGAACAAACGATTTTATGGGAGCTATGCTTGGAATTGGTTAGATCTTGTCTTTCAGCCCGATATCTTTAAAACTGAGGGAAGAGTTTCGGTTAAAACAGACAGAAGGACATGGCTAAATAAACTGAGCTCATTGTCCTAATCATTTCGGTATACTTATTGGTGGTCCTATCTCTTCTTTTTCTCCTAATTCAAAAGATCGGACCAAAGTTATAATATTCATGAAACGTTCTGCCCACGACAACACCCCCTTTTTTGTTTTTTTATACCTAGTAGTGCTACACACACAAGGTATATTAACTTTAGTCGCGTAACGGTGGTATGTAATGGCATAAACGGATCGATATAGATATTGGCTTATATATATCAAAATGTTCAGCAGGAAAAAATAAATTGATTAAGCCATGTCGGTCTGTCCGTCCGCCCGTCTGTTAGCACGATAAGTTGAGTAAATTTTGAGATATCTTAATGAAATTGGGTATTCGGGCTTCTTGGCACTCATCTCCTAGCGCTATCCAAAATGGGCGAAATCGGATGATATCCACGCCCACTTTTTATATATAGAATATTTTCGAAAGTACATAATACACTTATAAGGATATAATTTACTGTGAACATTAATGTTAAGGCAGAAAAAAAAATTTTCAACAAATTTTTGAAAATGGGGGTGGCACCGCCCACTTTTGATTGAGTCAAATCTAAAAATAACATTAATCACAAATCAAACATCGTTCAAGATATCAAAACTAAATTTAGCACACATATTTATATTAATGCAAGGTATGTTCCGGAAAAAATGGGTGAAATCGGTTAGGAACCACTCCCACTTTTATACGAAAGATTTTGAAAAGGATCATAGATATATTTAACAGGCAATAACTGTGCGTACAAAAGCTGTATATCATTTCTATTTCACTTTCAAAGTGTCCGGGAACAAAGAAAGTCGAAAAACAGAAATTTTTGAAAATGGGCGTGGCCCGCCCCTTTTATAGTGGATCATCCTACAAAACTTTTTATGCCATAACTCCGTCAAAAATGATTTTATCGAAACGATATTCGGAGAAAATATTGTACATATAAAGGTAAATGTTTGCTGAAAATCGGGCGAAATCGGGCAACGGCCACGCCCAGTGTTTTAGCTTAGTTCTGCAAAATTTGTTTGCAAAATATAAAACGCGATATTTTTATAGCCATGGAAGCTATATCAATAAGATTTGGCACACATAATAAGCTTTTCAACGGAAACTCAACCAACAACAACAACAAGCCAACAAATTTTATTAATTTGGGGGAAGTAGGCGCGGCGCCGCCCACGTTTCGGCATAAAAATTCTGTTATTTTCAAAGGCGATTGCTTGTAGTTTGAACTAGATATTTCAATCAAAATAAGTCAGCTGCTGCTCAATAGTATGTGGTATACTCCTGCCAAAAATTAAGCAAATCCGTCCGTCTGCCCGTCTGTCTATTTGAACGTAAATTTTTCAAACATAAAATGTGCATGTATTGATATTTCGAAAAAATGTGGAAAGCAGTTGTTCGTAGGGAAGCTATTTATATCCAAATAAATTAATGGCGGAAGCCTTGGTGTGGCGGTAGTGTTGCGGGCCTACCACGCCGAAAGTCCAAGGTTCGAGTCCTGGGACAGGTAACATCAAAAGTGGTTCAAAAAGTTTTTCAAAACGGGGTCGCCCCTGGGTAGTGGTTTGGCAAATTCTTCGAGAGTCTTTCTGCTATGAAAGGCTTCTCAGCAAAACTGCATCTAATTTGTAGATACCGTTCGAAGTCGGCAAAAATCTGTAGTTCCCGCCATTTTGTAGGAAAAAATCAAAACGGCACACCGCAAATTGGAAGGGAAGCTTGGCGCAAAAATCTCTTAGGAAGTTTATGAGGATATACCTGTTGTATATCGCGCCATACATTTATATTTTTTTCAAATTAATTTACGCCTCAAAACACATAACACAAATGTTTTTATTGAAAACAATCAGCTGACTTTATAATACCAACTGAAAAGTATTAAAATAGACCTGCGTAAATTGGTATGCCATAACAGATAACTAGGTACATAATGTTCGGTTCCACCCGAACTGAGACTTCCTTACTTGTTTTAATTTAATTGACGGTTTATGGAACAAGGGCTTGAATCTGTGACCTTGTCAATGTGACTAGACTACTTATCCAATGTACCTCACAACATTTAAACCTATTTCGCTTAACATAACTGAACTAAAGTTTTTTGGTCTATTTGAAACTAGTTTGTGACTGATGTATTTCTGTTGGAAATCCTACAATTGACAGCTGGTATGACATCGCTGTGTAAAATATACTATGCTTTACTGTTCGTACTAATTTTGAACTAGTTTCTAACTACTTCCTTTGAGTGCAGTGTATAGAATATTCGTGCCCTACGTGACTTTCAATGGAACGTTTGCTTCTAGTAGTGACAGGCACATCATTTGGGATGAAGAATGAATGTATGTATGTATGTAATCTGGCAACTTACGTGTTGTTGTTGCACGTTCCGTTTATGGTGGGAGTTTAGTGCTTTAAGATATTTTGTGTGAGCGCTTATAAATTTATGTGGCAAGTAGCATACCTCAAAGACAGTTGAGTTGCATGCTGCATTCAACATAGTACGGTAGCTCTGGAGACGGCAAGTTGTATATGAATGTACGAAGTTTTAGCTTATCCGTAAATAAATATCTTTTGGCTGTTAAATGTAGAAATGTTTATATGACATACAATTCCTATAGAATTTGTTCTTCCCCATACCTCTGAAGACTATAGTTGCTTTAGCTGTGTTTCGTTCTGGCTGCTGATATAGGTTCAACTTTTAACCATCAACATTAAATCTAAAACTACCTACAAATGATCAGCTGAACAAATTTTGCTAACGAAACCTAACTTTGGTTCAACAAAGTGAGAATAAATGATTTTCATTCTTTTAGTGCACCCCCTCGTTCATCGATAGTAATTCGTTTTGGGCCCGAGCATGATCAAAGATGCGAAGCCGTTGGGATTGAATTCGACGCATAAAGGTCGTTGTTAAATTTCTTGAAATATACGCCATAGGCAACACGGGAAGCGTCATAAATTTTACACAGAATCCGAATACTTCAGGGCCATACAAACTAGTCTAGACATATAAAATGGTTCCTAGTCATTTATGAAGACTGAGATGATGAGAGGTAAATATATAGTCCGCTGTCTGTGTTCAATGAGAGTGAGCTTTACTTCTGAATTGACTACTCAGTCCAAATTAGCCCTTCTTGGCAAGAAGGATTCTCTATAGAATTCTTGACTGTCATTAGTTTCGGTGCAGGTTCCCAACTAAACGAAATCTCTTAAAATTCCAACTATGAACAGTGACTCGCCTATCAAAGGCGCGGGTGAGCTTTTCTGTATTTAATGATAGTGAAAAGGTCGTCGTGTTGTTGTTCACCGTGAGACCAACTCATTCTGACTCTTTGTGAAGTGTTTTCTTTTGTTTGAAAATGTCCTATGAAGAGACTAATTGTACACTTTTACGCCTAAACGGGTAGTGCCGGACATACCTCATTTGTTGCCCAATGGGTACGATCGGTCAAGTCTACTTTCAACATCTATAAGTAGGCTACACAAACTAAAATCGAATCATCCTAACTATATATAAGATGGAAAAGTTGGGATCAACTAAAGCTCACTTAAGAAGGAAATGTAATAGTCGCGGATGCCTCTCCTTACAGACCAGTAGCACAATTCTTTTAAGTATTGTACCTGCTCGGTAAAAAGTTATAGGCCGAATCAGGTTAAATAAATCGCATGCGATAAGGTTCAGCTTATCTCGAAGACCTAGTGGACAGTAGATTAAATAGGTTCAAGGAGCACTAGCAAGGTCCAATAAGATTTGAGGCTTCAGTCTTTCTCACAAATAGCTAGTAAGAATCGTATATCTGACAAAAGAAACCCGGCCATGCTTCTCCGAAACTTTCCTTTATCCCCCGGTTAATTGATAGTCTTTTCGGGTGTTATTCCTGTCAGCCGGTATCTCATGTATCTGACATTGGTAACACTGTGGCTCTATTTCTTCTTCTTTCCATGAGCACATACAAATGTATATATCATTTTACATACATCCATATCTACATCTTTATATACGAACAAATATATGTGTTCTGGTATGGATTTCAAATAACTTTTCTATGGGTTGACTGCAAACTTTTTGTAAATTTTAAAAGCTCTATTTTTACATTGGGCATGCAGGTGTTTTCACGAAAATTAAGTCAATGGTACGCACGCACACACTCAAATGCATTGTGCATGTGTTACATACTGACACGCATAAAATACACACCCTGTGGGGAAAATCTCTAGTTCTGAGCTGGTGTGCTTCTAGGGCTTTCTGAACCTCTACTAGATCGCCTTCAATCTCTTTTACATGTAGTCAACTGGCGAATTTAACATGGAGATGTCCTAGGTGGTGGAAACTGTACATCGCTGTATTACCTTTTCGACAGTTCCGAACTAGTTAAACATTCGACAGTTGAGATGTAATTTCTTTATTGCTACTATTGCTCTAGCTCTGAACTATTTCTAAATTCTGCAGTTTGAATGTAGTTAGTTCAGAATTAAAAAAAAAATATTTGGAGAAGCCTTCCATGGTAGAACTACACTCGGAGACTTTTTGCCAAAGGGCTGCCTACGGTCTAACCCCGTTTTTAAAAACTTTTTCAAACCACTCTTAATGTTACCTTTCCCAGGACTCAAACCTTGGACCTTCGGTGTGGTAGTCCAGCAACACAAGTTTATGCACGGCTAATAACTTGAGTATACATTTTAAACCATTCTATCATAATGTATACACATGTGACCTTTTCTCACACTATAGAGCATTTGACTCTGATGCGGGACGCGCCGGTTCGAATCCT
The DNA here is from genome assembly GCA_949987695.1 of Merzomyia westermanni. Classification (NCBI taxonomy): domain Eukaryota; kingdom Metazoa; phylum Arthropoda; class Insecta; order Diptera; family Tephritidae; genus Merzomyia; species Merzomyia westermanni. Next base: position 17,985,358 of record OX465289.1, read on the forward strand.
ACCAACTGATACATTTTTAGATTTTTTTTTTTTTGATTTAAAATTTTAACCGTTCTTTAAAGAACGTTATAAGACCAAACCTTTTTCTGAATAAGAATCAAAATTTTATTAAGTTTTGATGCTTCCACAACTGCCGGTTTCGAACTAGTGAAAATCTAGTTACTTTCTCACTAGTTCTTATTAGCAGCTTTATCTCTAGTTTTAAACCAGAAATTATTCTTACTAGTTACTGACTTTCCCACAGGGCAACGGAGCATGCCTCTGCTTGCAAATTTCATTTCATCTTAGCAGCATTTACTCACAGATAATGTATTTTCCAGAGTGTGAGTTAAGTGTGTACCGTAAAACAAGAAGAAAAGGAAGATGAAAGTTGAACTTAAATAGACACAACGCTCCCACTTTTGCAACCTTACTTGAGCTCATTTCTTAACTGATGCATATGGGGCATTCTGCACCAAATGGGATTCTTACTACTTGAAAGTAATATTTGTTTTTGCAATTACAAAAACACTTCTTCACTTAAGCTGTATGGAAATATAAGCAAACAACAGTGTATTAAAGACTCCGGCTTAGGTGATTCTATTGAAACCAACCTGTGGCAGCAGAAGAAATAGAAAACATATTTAGAATATTTGAAGTGTCCCCAATTGGGGACAGTTATAGGTATACGGCTGATAATTTGAGCCTAAATTTTTAACCATTTATTGGTTCACGCAATTTTTTTAATTTTTTTTGTAGTAAATTCCGAACCTTTCAATTACCTACGGGGTATCGGTTCGAGTCCTGTCAGCTGACGCAGTTGTGAGGTGGGTTTAATCGAAGGCTGGGTATTACTCAGCCAATCCAGAGTCGAGTAGATGGCCTACTTTCTTTACTAATAAGAACACAGCGATTTGATGGTGTTATTTCAGTCGGACACCCACACGCGAAATTTGTATCTAGTCGGGTACAGTGAATAGGGTGTATCGGTAGCTACGCATAATGTGGTTGAAGGGGCGGAGTGGGATGCGACGTAGTGCGGACAAGGCTGTCGCATCAACTGAGTGGGGCAGCGGTGTAAAATGTTGGTGCCGGTGAATCGGTGATTGACTACTGGCGAGGGGATGTTGGGGACGGTGGACGGTTTCTGGGTACGGTGACTGCTTTGTTGGCGTCGGTGGGTCGGAGCCAAGTAACCGACGACCGGTTTGCTGGTAACCAGTGAATCGGTGAGAGGTTGGTCGATGTCGGATGATCGGTGTCAAGTTACCGATGACTGGTTGATGGATGCCGGTGGACGGTTGTTGGGTACGGTGAATCGGTGAGAGGTTGGTCGATGTCGGATGATCGGTGTCAAGTTATCGATGATTGGTTGATGGATGCTGGTGTCGAGTTACCGAAGTCGGAATTACAGCTGCGCAAAAGCAGACGATCGCGTAGGTGTGAATTATTGTGATGCTACTTAAAAGCAGCATTACACAATTTTAAAAAATTTTTTTATTTAAAATATTTCTGGTTTAAAATTCAAACCCTTATCATCTCGCACATTTTTTCGACAACCGGCATAGTTTTAAATCTAAACCAAATTTGGTTGGACATATACATATGTAGGCCAAAAAAAGTTTAAAATTTAAGCTAAAATTTTTTGCTGTGTAAGCTAGTATGACTAGCATGATTTGTTTTGGGACGGTTGCCTACGCGGTTGGGTGCTTATTACATCTGAACGGTAGGCAAACATAGTTAATACATTGTGTGTGCTAGCTAAGTATCAGAATTACAGAAAAGGTCTCAGAAGCAAAGCAAAATATTATCTGATTTCGTCATGGAATACCCCATTCATTGTGATTCTGTAGGTATGTAAGTATATGTACCCTTATTGATTTGGCTGCCACAGCGGACCATGAATGAAATACAGTTTCCATATATGCACATTTGGCTTACACCGGCAGCATCGTAATATCGCATGCTACGCGTATGCTTTTCCATAGGCATATACAAACATATACTTACACATGCCTCCATAGCCCTGCAAAAAACGCAAATACTAAGTTTCATACTCCATAGAATACTCCTAAAGGAGTATCAGAGTACTCCAACACATATCCTCATTCATATAAAAAAGGTGGTCCAATTTACATGGCAATGTCCGGTGATTGGATCACCTAATCCATCTCGGAGTACTCCGTTTCTTTGCTTTTGAATACTCTATAGACCACCTACGTGAGAGTACTCTCAAAATACTCCCATGGGATTACTCTATAGAGTATTCAACAGCAAAGCGAGAGCGGGAGTAGGTGGTCCTCAAAGGAACACATACTCCCTTCTCGCTTTCGTCTAGAGTACTCCATAGAGTAATTTTTGGCAGCATTTTCGAAGTACTCCAACGTAGGTCCTCTATAGACTATTCAGAAGCAAAGTAAATGGTACTCCGAATAGGATTAGGTGATCCAATCACCGGACATCGCTATGTAAATTGGACCACCTTTTTTATATGAATGAGGATAAGTGTTGGAGTACTCTGATGCTCCAACGTTTTTTACAGGGAGGTGCACCGCTGCGTAGTACTCTGCCTGACTAGTGTACGCACGTACATATGTATGTAAATTTACTGCACATGCCGCATACCACACGCTTCGAATAATGACCGCGCGACTAGAGCGATATTCGCTTCCATCCAACCCCACTACAGAATCGAGTGCAAGTGCATGTCGCAATGTGCGATGAGTTTTTATGTTCGCTTGCATTGCGCCATCAATAATTAAGAATCACACTATCCCAATCCATCATGTATGTGTGTTAATACCCTTCGGAAAAAAATGCGAATATTCTAGGATGACTATCAAAGGTGCCGATTGCGATTGTGGCCTTCTTCCTGCAGTACCATAAGCCCAAGTAAAAACAAGTAAGGAAGTCTAAGTTCGGGTGGAACCGGACATTATATACATAGTTCTTATTTTTCTTTTAGTTTGCTTATTGATGGGCCCATCTCTTCTTCTTCTCATACTTACAAACATTTCATGTTCATTAATGGTATGATAGTCAAAAAAGGTATATAACTTCCCTTTTGCAGTGGGGTATTAACAACTTGCACAGATATTTTACTTGTCTGTTCTCCGATTTACTTACTTTTTGACAAGAGTATACTACATACTACCGAGAAGCAGTTCACCAATTTTGATTGAAATATCTAGTTCAAACTACAAGCAATCGCCGTTGAAAATAGCAGAATTTTTATGATGAAAAGTGGGCGGCGCCATGCCTACTTTCCCAAAATCCACAACATTTTTTTGCGGTTGAGTTTTGTTTAAAAAGCTTATTATGTGTGCAAAATCTAGTTGATATCGCTTACATGGGTTATAAAAATATCGCGTTTTACATTTTACAAACAAATTTTTCAGAACTATGTTAAAAAACTGGGAGTGGCCGTTGACCGATTTCATAAATTTTTACAACAAACATTTCCTTTCATACGTTCAACATTTTCGTTTCTATAAATCAATTTTTGCCGGTGTTATGGCATAAAAAGCTTTGTGTAATAACCCACTATAAAAGGTGCTGGGGCACGCTTATTTTCAAAAATGTATATTTTTCGACTTTCTTCCTTCACGGTCACTTTGAAAGTGAAATAGAAATGATATACAGCTTTTGTACGCAAAGCTATTGCCTATTAAATACATCTATGATCCTTTTAAAAATCTTTCGTATAAAAATGGGCGTGGTTCTTGACCGATTTCGCCCATTTTTTCCGGAACATTCCTTCTATTAATATAAATCTGTGTGCTAAATTTCCTTTCGATATCTTGAACGGTTTTTGATTTATAATTAATATTATTTCTAAATTTGACTTAATCAAATTTCTTGAAAAATTTATTTTCTGCCTTATCATTAATGTACACACCAAATTTTATCCTTATAAGTGTATTTTGTACTGAATAATCACTTTTTTTGTATTTTCGAAAATATTATATATACAAAAAGTGGGCGTGCATACCAAATTTCATTAAGAAATCTCAAAATTTACTGAAGTTATCGTGTAACAGATGGACGGACAGACATGGCTTAACCAATTTCTTTTTTCCTGCTGAACCTTTTGATATACATAAGTCAATATCTATCGTTCCGTTTATGCCGTTACATACCACCGTTAGGTGACTAAAGTTATTATACCTTGTGTGAGTAGCGCTACTAGGTATAAAAATTTAAATTATAACAATATACCTCCTGTGCCATAGTCAGAATTTTTTACTTGGAACACCTTAAAATTGACTTATCCTAAATACGAGTATGTATGCCCATAAGTTTCAGATTAATTGCGATCGTACATTGCACTCAGTTTCCAGCTAATGAACAACTAGTTGTAAGCTGTCTTGTAAACTATCTTACAACTAGTATGGATGCCAAGCCAACTAGTCAGCCAAATTTTCCCTATAATCATCTGGTATTTTCAAAACAAAGATGACCTACGATATTTTTCCGATTTGGGACAGAAATACAATAGTCTCAAACTAGGTCAAAATGTCCCCAAATAGTGTCAATCGCAGCTCCGCGGGGGCAATCCTGCCTCCAAACATGAACAGAGACGTACACAAATTTAGCAAGCAAGAAAAGTTCATCCAGGAAATATAGGGTGTGGGGTAATATGACCACTTCGATTGCTATATCTGGTCATATTAAATTGTTCACACGATACTCCAGCTAGTATGAGCGTAGTACACAGATACCCGAAAAGATACTGTTATTTCGACAATACTCACCTAAAACCATCGAAGAGTGTTTTTGGCGGTACTCAAACCAACAAGCTATTGGAAACTTGTCATTGTGGTTGTTATTATTGCAGTTACCATTGCTGCGGATTGTTGTTCTTCTTCCTATGCTACTATTTTGTAGATTTTTTGATTTATTTGCATTCATCTTAACTTCTGGGTACCGGTTTTGTTGGTCTGCTGCTTTCTTTTTCTTCTTCATACCGTTCTTTGTTACTTCATATCGACTTTTGCTTCTTTATTGATTTTTTATTTCTGTTCTTCTGTAAAAGGATTTTTTTCGGTCCGATTGTGTTTCTTTTTGTTCTACTATTGATTTTTTATTGCTTTCAGTTTTCCCTCTACCTTCATTTCATATTCGTATTTAAAAAAATGTTTAATGCTAGGCGCACATTTTCGAAGACAAGTGAATTTAAGTGGATAACTTTTTCATGCCACAAAGAAACTCGGGGGGTTGCCGACCACTGTTAAGGCAAGCCTTGTTTTTTAGAAATATTTTATTCTGAAAAAAGTTTTCGATGATAGTTTTACACCGATCGCCCTTATAAAACCTTAAAGAGTAAGGCCAAGAAGGCGCTGGGTTGGAGATATTTACAAAATTGGTAGTCTGTCTGATCCCGTAGGTGTGAGGTCTTAGCTCCTGCATACTTTTAGGCACTTGTTATTTTCCATATGAACTTTATAATTACACATTGGTGTTGGTTAATATTTGTGATTGTGTTGGAATCAGAGTTTTCACCACGACACATTTTTCATAGGGTTGGAGTCCAAGTTTTCCAATGCATAGCTTTGGTTTGTAGAGCATGCCCTTTCAGTTACAGCGCTTGTTATATTTTCAGGTTCAAATCTGCGAGGTGATAAAAATGCCTCACCAACAACCCATGGGTAAAAATCTGTATGACAAGCAGTCGCGGACCCAAAACAAAACAGTAATTTCGGAGAGGTTCACCTTGTAACCATATTTCTTCCCCTTGTAGATGTATAGTCCAGTCTGCATGGTTGGTAGGAACGCTTATAGGGGTAGTGCTTCAGTCCTGACTATATGCTGAACCTGATAGCAAAAATATAACCTTCCATTTTATTGCTGCTGCCCCTTAATTGTAAATGCGTGCTTAAGTTTGTATTTGGCAAATTTATTCACAATAATTAAATTTATCAACAAAACATCAATCAATCAAACAATATATGCATCAATCAAAGGACCAGACAGTAAATATTTTCACTTGCACAAAAAATAAAAAACCGCACACCAGCATAGAGCTTTCGATTGCTTGCATACAAATGTATATAGCCCGCATGCAACTGCCAAACTAGTCAGTAAATATTCTAGTTCCTTAACTAGAATTTCGTGGGCTTATTCATACTAGTCTGAGCGATTGCAACGTTTCCACTATCATATCATATTAAAACAACTCTCCTACACTGTCGATACATACATATGTACATACACGAACGAAGAGAAAAGAATTCAGCATTCGGACAGCAATCGTTCATTGAAAACGATATCCTACAGTTTAATTTTCAGTTTAACTAATATTCTGAGATTTTAAGTATTTATTTCATTAAATTAAATATAAAAATTTCTGACAAATAATAATTTTTTATAGTGAAATCACAATCGGTTTAAGAATTTCGTGCTTCAAATAGTACATTTGGGCTACAGATCATGTACGTACGTGCATGTTAACAAAATCACCCCTTTCTTAGCGACGTCGCTGCTGCAATAACGGCGCAGAAGCGACGCATTAACCAGTAATGCGCCAAGCAGATACAGTACTTCACCGTCGACGTATCCGCCATACGTAAAAATTTAGAGCAAAATCTATTTAGCCGTACCCGGCGAATCTGTTGTTACGCACGCCAACACTCGGATTCTACTTAGCTGGCAGTTTTTTCAACATATTGCCGTATTGTATCTGCTTGCTCAAATGAAAAGTGATAACGAAACGATCATTTGTCTAATAATAATGAAATAATCAAAATAACCTTTTTCTGAAGAAAAAGTTTTCAACAAACGCATTAAAGAAATATGGAATTGCTGTTAGTTTTCAGGGCTGACGAATTGTGATTGTGAAATTGCAGTTTTCATAAATAAAATAACAGTGAATCTCCAAAAGAATCGTTTAACTAACAACTAAAATGGCGATCAGACACATACGATAACAAGGTGGTTAAAAAAAGTACTTTTTATAAATTTAGTTACTAAGTACTTGCACATTATGTACAAAAATTCTTTAAGCGAGTTCATGCAAATAAAATTGCTATGAATTGGACTATATTTTTATTGAAATTAGCTTCAATTGTTCAATATAGTGAAATAATATTTATTTTGATAGACACATATTTAATATCTGATGAATTTTCAATAAAGTGGTTTGTAATATAATTTTACAATTTTCGGTTATTCTTCCCCCTGAACCAACCTACTATGAAGGGGTGCATTAACTGGTATCCTACTGATCGAGTGGTTGGACTGTCCGTGCTAACTAGCATTAAACTAATTTACAACCAATAGATTTGATTGCAGGGTATATACATGCAAGTGTGTGTTTGACTTAATGTGCGTGTCACGGATTTAAGGTGTATGAATAGTTGAAATTTTAACGCCAAACTTTTTTTTATTGCATTTTCGGAAAAACCAGTTTTGAAAATATTACAATTGGCTTACACGCGTTAGTTGTTTAAATCTCTTTTGCATTGTTTACATAGTTTTATGAATATTTGCAAACTTCAAAGTGTGAAAATTTTATGAATTTTTCTTACCATGCGCTGTTATCTATACATACGAGGTGTGTTCAAAAAGTATCGCGAATTTTGTGTTTTTTCAAAAATTATTTATTTATTCATGAATATCTATTTTGTCCCCTTCAAAGTAATCCCCATGAGATATTATACACTTTTGCCAACGGTTTTTCCAATCTTCGAAGCACTTCAAAAAATAATTTTTTTGTATCTTGTTCAGCTCCTCCTTCGATGGCGTCTTTATCTCGTCAAGAGAAGCGTAACGTCGTCCTTTCATGGGCCTCTTCAGTTTAGGGAACAAGAAAAAGTCACAGGGGGCCAGACCTGGGGAATACGGTGGCTGCGGCATCATTAGTGTGTTGTTTTTGGCCAAAAAGTCGCGCACAAGCAACGATGCGTGAGCAGGGGCGTTATCGTGGTGCAAAAGCCAATTTTTGTTCTTCTTTGCACATCTTCTCGGCCTTCTGAGAACATTTTGTACCACCGATAAACGTTGCTTCGGTCCAACGTAGCTTCTCCGTATGCCACAGTCAACATTCGGAATGCATCCGCGCACTTAATTTCGTTTTTCACACAAAATTTGATACAGGTTCTTTGCTCCATTTTTTTGAATAGGTAAAAATCGAAGACGATCCAAAACACGTGCATGCAAAGCAGCTGTCAACAATTAACTGAACATTAAAAATGGCCGAGCTTGTCGGCATAAGTGAGAGACATGAGTACCAACATACGTAACCAGCGAAAATTCAAAATTCGCGATACGTTTTGAACACACCTCGTATATACATACACATGCATACATAAATAGAACTTGAAAGGCTTTGCATATTTTATTGGAAAAATATTTGTTATTTTTTATCAGTTTAGGTATAGCTAATACTGCAGAGATTTATTCAGGACATTTTTACATTTCATGTATTTCAGTAAAATATAGGTTAACGCTAGCCTTTTCGCTTTATTAGTTATGATGGCTGCATCTCATACGAGTAGATAGCTTAGGGGACATCGATAAATTACGTGAGCAATTTTTAAAGATTTCTTTACCCCTCCCCTTTAGGTGAGACTAAGTGAAATTTGGTTAGACCCCACACCCCATTTAGTGAGATTTACGCGAAACATGTTTGAAACTGAATTCCTTTTGATTAGCTAAAAAAAAAAAATTTCTAGTTTATTCAGTGCATTTGAATTAAAAAAAGTAAAAAAAAATAACGATAAAAAAATACTTTCCGTATTATCTATTTCAATCGATCCAAGGATATTCCAGTACAGTTTCGATTGAAATAATCGAATGTCATCAGTGGTTTTCGGCAGTGAAAGAATACTGTGCTTGGAAGTGTCTACGTTTTCTTCCTCCATCAATTCCAAACCTCCATTCAAAACGCTCCTTAGCACGGCGGGTCACCACACGCGTTGGTTGAATCTTGGTGGAAGATTCTCGTTGAATTGCATATAGAGCAGATCTATGCTTCTGCAGCTTTACACACGAAGCGAAACTTGTCTTACAACATCTGCTGAAAAAAACGTTTCATATTTGTATTAGATCATATTTTTTTAACTTGACGTGAGATTTTCGACTAAGAAAGATGGAAGATAAAGGAAAAATAGGCGTGGTAGAGAAAAAGGGGAGTACCCCTTTGCATCTCGAAGATTCACATTTTGCGAACAAATTATACTGAATAGGCAATTGAAAAGTAAGGTCCATTCTCGACGAACCAAAATAACACCGCGTAAGTCACTTATCAATGTCGTTGTTGTAACGACAACGATATTGTCAATGTATGGTCCAGACACTTGCACATTGGAAACATCTGATAAGAAAGGTTCTTCGAAAGATTTAGGCAGACTTCAACGTAGCTTAGCGAACTCAAACTAGGCGATAGCTAAACCATGTTGTGGAAATGAACGAAGATGTCCCTTCCCGAAAACTATTGTTATTGGTACCCGCCGTTGGAGGCAGATCACCACTTGGAGAGTCAGATTACCACTTCCATAGAAGGATCAAATGGAGACCGGATCGCAAGGCGGTGTTTCCAATAGGCGCCTGTTGGCCGAACGAAGAAAGGCTTTCGAGCTATGTTGGAAACCCAAAATCGTTAAGACGCCATTTGAGTAAACAAGTATCTTTGGAAGTATCCATGCTAGACAACTGAAACTCCGTAACGAGTTTTATGACAATCATTTCCAACACTTCGAAAACCTCATTAAAGTTTAAACATATTCATTAGCTGTAGCTGGAGTCAATCTTACCATTGACCCATGACCAATAATACGTAACCTGCTTCAGGGATGGTGCAGAGAAAAAGTAATAATCGCAAAATGTGGTTTCGGTAAAAAGAACGGTCAGTCCCAAATATACTGTAAGCAACTTATTACCCTACCTTGCGGAACCCTCCACCAACCATTCATCGGTAACCAATGACGTTTCCCGACCGTTCAACGACCTGCTACTAGCCCTGGGTTACTTTGGAACCGATTCACCGTACCCATCAATCGGTCACCCCCAATCACCAACCTTGCACGGTGCATCAGTTACTAGGCATCGATACACCTACCCGTTCACCAATCTACCGAGATTCTCCTTCACTGCCCCATTCTCTAGGTGGGTCATTCCCGTCCTCACCATCAAACGGCGGCGTGCGCAGCTACCGACAAACCCTATTTACCTTATCCGACTAGATACACCTATCCCGTGTGTGCGACTCAGCTGACATTTAGACGGAACCCCCCTCACAACTTCTATACGGGATGGAGAATATTTGCATATTTATATAGCAGCTGATTTTCAATAACAGACGACCACTCGGTGGACAGGCGTTACTTACCAAAGGAATGAAACTAATAACCAAAAATTATAGCCGGAAACCTGTCTGGACTGAAGTACAATAAGTTAATGGGATCATTAATAGAGGCATTCGATAAATACCGCTATTTTTATTAAAGCGTATGTAAAAGCAACCAAACTGTTGCTATATGTGTGTGTGAGTGCGTAAATGTATGTATGGCTGGGTGTGAGATTACAATGACGCTATTGTTAACATTTGTCATTATGCATTAATAGCGACACATTAATCATTGCATAGTGAAAATAAATGTTCGAACAGATTTCACACAGGCAAATACAGCAGAGGCATACGAGTATATACAATGCATAGAATGTAAATAGCCCTGTAGAGAAATCAAAAACGAGAACTAGTGTTTTGGTATCTAGATCTGTACCAGTTCAAAAGTAGACAATTCAGTAACCATGGCAAGGCATATTACATTTCGTTGTAAAATCAAAATTTTTAGTTTTTTTCTTGCTCAGGATTTTCATCCAAATCTGGTTAAAAGGATTGAGTGGTTTCGACTGTACGAGTATATAGTACTTAATGATTTGGGAGTCTCAAACAAATTTTTATTCTATATTTTTCCTAGGAAAGGTGATAAAACAACAGACCATCTTGTCAAAGATGGTCCTACATTAGCAAGTGGGCTCACCAAAATACCGGGAGGCTTTGGAAACAAAACGGTTGTTATAATACAAAATTGCTAACGGCCCAAAAAGTGTTACTGTTGACACCATATTTCAACAGAAATATCTAACTATTGGTACTGTTGTGATATTATATATTAGAACCAGACCTGTTAAATTTGATTAGTAATTAGCAACCAATTAACTTAACTGCTCTTTTAATTGGTAGGTAAATTTTATTAAAATTTTTTTTCAAAAAAAGGAAATTATTGATTGATTACGATTAGAAAAAATTAAAAAATAAAATAAAATAAAAATTGGAACAAATAAAAAATTATCAAAAGAAGTTGTTTTGATTACTTTTAATTATTTTTGGATTATTTTAAATTTTTTTAGTATTGTGAATGTGTATATTTATGTGCTGAATACTGTACAAAAAAAACAAAAAAAAAAAATAAAAAAAAAATAAAAAAAAAAATAAAAAAATTTTAAATAATCGAAAGTAATCAAAACAACTTCATAATCGTAAAATCTTACGCTTATTTTTTTAATTAATTAGGAAATATTCATTCAAAATTGAAAGCAATGGTAATCAAGCATTTAATGGATTCTCAAGAAAATAATTAATCAAACCGGTAGTCATTACGATTAGTAATCATTATTTAACAAGTTTGATTAGAACCATATAAAATAAAGCGTGGATAATGGTTTACTATCTGCTGAAGAACCACAAGTTCAAAAAGCTTTTTGGTCGAGAACTAGTTATTTTCTCTACATGGAAGTCTATGCAGCAAATGCAAAATAATGAAATAATACTAGACAGCAGACTGCGTAGCCAACGATTGGGTAAGCAGAGACTAAACAAAAAGTTAGCCATAAAACAGGTGAGTGAAATTGACACTGGTGGACATTTGGAATTCCTATCAGCTATAATTCTATAATAATTTTTCGACAAAAAAGACAGAACTATTAAAGAGAACTTTCAGACCCGCTAAAAGATTTTGGTGAGTTACTAGCGGAGACAAGGCGATTTTGATAAGGTGTTGAAATACTACGTTCTTCAGCAATCAACAAAACGCCAACTAAGGTAGGTGAGTAGGTAAAATGGCTGGTAGGTAGTCAATGTTTAAACTTACCACTGGGAGCGCTTATATGAATTGTTAATGTTAATAACTTGAGTACTACTTTGACTGGGTGTAAAAATTATTACTTAAAAATTGTCGTGGCTATTGTGTTTGCCATTAGTGTATATGGAAATGAATGCCCAAACATATGTGTAAATTAATACGCCCCTATTAGAGGCTGAAATTTGCAGACGGTCGAGTTAAATGAATATAATGAGTAACAATTTCGACGTCCAAACAAGCAAATGAACGAACACACCCATTTCAAAATGTATACGATTGCATACTTTTTGGGAAGCGCCATAATTAACGCACTCTATGCTCATATGCACTAAACAAAGCTGCAAGGCACATTTTGACTATCAGGTAGCTAAGTAGGTACGGTAGATGGCTTGATTTATGTGCCATTGCTGATTGCTGCTGTTGCCGATTGCGTTGAACTCCGTCGAGGGTACAAAAGACACCGTGCATATGGGTGTGTAAGTACTAACTTTATGTTTATATAAATGCTAGCGCCTTTTGTATGTCCTTATCGTAGTAATGCTCGAGCCTGTCAATGAGTTTGAACATTAATTTTTGGTAGCACTGGACATAGTTTATGTTTCAAGGCAGTTTAACACATAGTTTCGCCACCACTGTGCAACAGAGCCAACATTGGCACGTGCTCCAAAATAACTGATATAATATGAAGGCATCTCGATGAGACAATCAGTTTTTATCAGTGAAGTTTTCAATTACAGCAATAATCGCTGCGTCACTACGTTATAGGTATGAATAAGACTGACCTGATATGGCCCCAGAAGAGTTCAGTAAGCAAAGGTTGTTGTTGGTTTTAGCGGCACAAACACTCCCCGTAGGGCTTGGAGAGTGATGAAAGTGACAGTCGTTTACCGCATATTGACCCGCTACGCCCCGATTTGTTATGACCAGTGGAACTTTCTTAGACATCTCACCCCCTACTTCTGCAAGGAAGGAAAGGATGGGTATTAAGAGGTGAGAGCCAATATATCCGTAGATCAACCATAAGGTGCGTGTCATTTATCACCTTTGTGCGTTTTAGTCTCCTCTTACGACAGGTATGCCTACCTGGGACATAATCTAACTCGCAGGGGTGCAAAATACGGAATGACCTATGTCTAGCTCTGCGAGCCGGAAAGCTAGGAATGAGGTGAACCGATGATTGCACATCCTCTGCCACCATGCAACATATTATGGTCCACCGCGTGTACTAAAATTGATCATTGCCCTGTCAACACGCCGATTACCTGGAATGCATGAGCTTGGATAAATCTACCTATCCTGCACAAGTTAACGTCAGCTCAGCAATTGACTACTTGACTCGGGATCAATTTCTTACAACCTAGCCATACAAATAGTGTTGATAAATACCAAATCGGAGAGCATTCTGGAGAGCATTCTATCTGCTACATCCTTGCTGTGGCAAATTTCTTTTGGAAGACTCTGAATTGTTTACGTAATTACAACTTGCGATTTACATCAAACTTCCGACAAAAAGTTCCACCTACCGCCTTTCTGTTTAACTTTAATCTATCCATTATTGTTGTTACTGTAGCAGCTGTTTTTGTTTTTGCAGCAGTGCTTATCGTTTGAAAAGGGCCGTGTTTTTGGAGTATTTTCCATATCCAGTGCGTTCCAGACGACAAGCACTAAAGAGACGATTATCACCGTAACCGCCATCTTTGGAAAAGGTCCGCGCTTTTGCTGAAAGCCCTCTCCTGCTACAATTCAAGGCGACTAGGTCTTTCCTAACCCACAATTTTTTTGCAGGCTATTAATTTATTTTATGTGCCAACAGATCAACCATTAGGCTCGCCATTTCCAAATCTTCGTTTTTTGGCGTACTCCTTAATTAGTTTATCTCATTTTCACTCACTAAAATGTCGTCAACTAAATTGCGTAGCTGGAATGCTTTACTTCCGTCCACTAAACGTAATCAACCAACGGTGTACAGTCACAAACATTCGTTCCTTAATTTGCTTACTTTTACCTGCATTTACTTGTACTTTCGCTGTATTGGCAAATCGCTTTGGACGGAATAACTAACCATTTGTCTTCTTCACTACTTCGGGTGCAAGAATATTTTCTACACTAAGAGAAATCATTATTATCTTTTCAGTAGAATTATGCAGACGGAAACAACGGTTGTTATTATTGAGATATACATTTTTTTGCAAATAAGGACTGCTTTTATGATAAACTATAACGGACATATGATCGTTGTCTTCAACATGATGACAAAATCATACTTGGCACCTTCAATTTCACGGTGTACAAAGAAGGAGTCTATAGTCCTACAGTCCAAAAACTTCTGCGTCCTAATGTAACATATCTCAGCGGAACTTGATTGAAATATAATTATCGCTGATACCAAATGCTACCATAAAATAATCCCTCGAACCCCCGTAATATCCCCTGATCAAAAAACGACGAAACCAAGCGACCATGTTGTGATGGATGACATACAAAACTCCCCTGTTCCACGGCCTACGTGCCTTAAGATGGACAATCATCTTATGACAACCAGCAAATGCCTTTGTGCACCGAAGAATTTGCCCACAGTAACTCACGGAAGGTTTACTGTCTACAAACTGAGTATGACACATGCAGATACTATTTGCTCCACTCGGTCCCGGCATCTTCTCTCTGAGCGTAAGCTTCGAAGTGACGATGGAATAGAGCAGTGGGACGACCTTGTAGTCGACATACACACCGGTCTTATGTTATGCACTAAAGACTTCCTCTCATTGATAACTAGCACGGGAGATGATAAAAAACCATCCCACATCCTAAATATGATGAGCAGAGGATAGCAATATCCAGCTCAAAAATAATAAAAGGCCGTGAACGGGTCGGCCTAGTACATGCCTCCAGATTGGAATTTATTTGTACCTGAATCCAAAATCTAGAAAATTCGATCAACTACTGCGTTATCAACCTGCTTAATATCGCATATTGCTGAATGAACTTTTGTAGTGAGGTTCTAGATCTAATAAGTCATTCATTCCATATCAAAGCTAGTAAAAAATTCCGGCTCAGCAGGCTTTCCTATCGATGATTTGGAAAAAAATTGGGGGAGCATGACTTGTTCTCCCTTGGTGTATCCCAAGGAAAATTCATGTACATTAAAGTATTACTTAGAAGACAAAACAACAGCTTTTACAACTCTGGATTTGTCTGCTTGTTCGCTCATCACTCGAAAACCGCTGCATGAAATTGCATGAAACTTTCAGTGAAGTATTGCTAGATGTAGAACTTAAAACTTAGGGATGCCGCAAAAAATGGCTTAACAAAATTTTGGGCAAATAATAAAATTGGAGCAGGCCAATGTCTGTACACACTATATATTGCTAAAAAATATATAAAGTTAGTCTTATTTAGAGCAACAGAACTAAGGGGAATAATGGTTTTGATTTCCCCCAATCTCTTTGTATGTATGTTTGTACGCGCCTTAGTAAAAAATTGCTGCCTGAAATCGAATCATTTCTCTACAGATGTACTGCAGCAGATATAATAATATAGATCATATTTTTACATTGTAAGTGTATATACTGATTTGAGTTGCATTTTTTTTTTACAAAAATTCACTCTATCAGAGAAGCAGGCAGGTGGGGAGGGGTCCACGAAAGGAACTTGCTCAGCACTGGGAGCGTTCTTCTTTTGAATTTTGACGGTGCCCTTTTTTCAATTGTTTCAATTGTAATCTTGTACAGGACACTTTAAAACAAATCCATAAGTTAGATTGACCACTCAACCAACGATATTCAGATTAATGCTCATTCAAATCGAGTTAGCTTTAAACTACTACTAAGAATGTATTTCTTACAGTGCATCATTTCAAATACTTTTATGTTTCTTATTTGAACTTGTCCCCTCACATAATCGGGTAAATTCTGAATTACTGTTACTATTGCAACTATTCTTGCGTCATATTGTTACCTCATGGGACGTACTATGACCAGTGAGTGCAGCACATAAATCAAATTGTAAACCTGATGTCACCTTAGACTTACCACAGCGGACATGCGTGTTAGTTGTTGTTGCGACCGCTGCTCTTATTAGCATATTTTCCCGATTTTTTCTGCACTTAATACTTACTAGCTTTTCGCTTTTAAATTGTTACCATTGTTTACAGGTGTAAAACCTTATTTATACATATGTATGTGTGTATGTTTTGGTATGTGTTTTTTCACTATCCCTGTAAAAAACGATGGAGCATCAGAGTACTCCAAGACTTATCCTCAATTATATAAAAAAGGTGGTCCAATTTACATAGCGATGTCCGGTGATTGGATCACCTAATCCTACTCGGAGTACCGTTTACTTTGCTTCCGAATAGTCTATAGAGCACCTACGTTGGAGTACTTTAAAAATGCTGCCGAAAGATTACTCTATAGAGTATTCTAGACGAAAGCGAGAAGGGAGTATGTGTTCTTTTGATGACCACCTACTCCCACTCTCGCTTTGCTGTTGAATACTCCATAGAGTAATCCCATGAGAGTATTTTGAGAGTACTCTAACGTAGGTGGTCTATAGAGTATTCAAAAGCAAAGAAACGGAGTACTCCGAGATGGATTAGGTGATCCAATCACCGGACATTGCCATGTAAATTGGACCACCTTTTTCATATGAATGAGGATATGTGTTGGAGTACTCTGATACTCCTTTAGGAGTATTCTTTGGAATATAAAACAGAGTATTTCCGTTTTTTGCAGGGATATTCTAGAAGCATGAGACTTCAAAAGTGGCAAATGCATGCGACTTCTATCGCATCATATCCCTTCTAGCTGTATTTACACCGTTTTTATTCTTTTTATTTTCAATTCCGCATACTTGTCACTGCTGAATTGCATGGAAATTATTTATGTTCCTGTATGTTACAAAACTGTTGTGTGTATTAGACTGGCCAAAAAAATAAAAATTTTATAGTATGTTGATATTAGCCCTGTTGTTTTTTCTTTGATGCTAAGCGCACAACTTTATCTGTAACTGCGAAATAAAGCGCGGATAAAGTCAGTACTTCCAAGTTTTAGTATGTGTCTAGTTTACTCTACACTTTGTAAACTGTTTTACCGACTTTTAACAATCTGCTTCATCATCCCTCCCAAGTTCTTCATTAAAAAATCTCTGAATAAAATATTTTATTAGGCGGGCCGCCGTTTAAGAATAATGAAGTGTTAAAAGTTGGTTTTCAGATTTTACGTTTTCAATTACCAAAATTTCTCAAAAATATAAAAATAAATGTTGGAAAATGTGATTTTATATTTATATTTATTTAAATTATGAGGCTGTACATGTAAGATTTAAGTCTCTTAAAGGACAGTACCTGGGTAACCTTGTAATGACCTTGCTCGGTAATTTTTTCCAATTTGTCGCATAATCTTACTTACCAAGAGCATAAATATCCAAAATAGATTTCCAAAATATCGAACACTAACCACCAATCATTCGATATAAGAAGGAATAATTAAAATGCAGTCAGGTGGTATACGGGCTCAAATACCTTCCGCTTGATACCCATATTGCCATATATTGCTTCATATTTAAAAAAAAATCGGAAAGGTGGCAACCCTCTAAGCTTCCTTTAGTGGCAACATCCAAGTAGAAAATCTTAGAAGGAAGCATACTATTCATCTACCAAATTTCATCGAAATCGGTTTAGCCGTTCCCGAGATAGTGGATATCTGAAAGAATAAATAAAATGCGGTCAGGTGGCAACCCTAGGTGGCAACCCTACTCCAAAATACTTCGGTTGGTATACGGCCTAAAATACCTTTCATTTAATACCCATATTCCCATATATTGCTTAATATTTAAAAAAATTTATATAGGTGGCAACCCTGTGAACCACCCCAAGTGGCAACACCAAATTAGAAAATCTTAAAACAAAAGATACTATCCATATACCAAATTTCATCCAAATCGGTTAAGTCGTTCTTAAAATAGTAGTGGATATACAAATATAGAAATATACAACTATACAAATATACAAGAATAACTCGTTTAAAGTTATAAGCAATATTTGGGAATTATTATTTGTTGATGCCTATTAGACCTTGTCAATTGCAACTTCTCGTAAAGATATTTGGAAGATTTATATTCTAAAAGTTTGTACATGAATATACAATTTGTTGCAACTAGATAATTACAAATACTGCAACAAGAATTTTAGTTCGCCATGAAGAAATGTGGTCATATCTTTTTAGACCATACACGTAACGTGTAACATTGTTGAATGCAACTTAAAAAACAGAATCGAGCTTACTATACGCAAGCTCAGAATACGTAATGTGAGGCAAAATGAGTTGCATAGCTAACTTGCTTCACGTATCTAACGGGGTAAATGAAGCTAGCATTCTCAATCTACGTGAAATAACATATATATTACTAAAAACTTTATTTATGTGGTCAGAAAAACTCAACTTAGAATTAATAATAATGCCTAAATTTCGTATCTTTTCCGTAAACTTTAGGACACTGTTACCAATAGACAATATTGGAATATCTTCTAAATGAACTAAACTATTACTAATAAGCAACACATATGACTTAGCAGCATTAAGGAGAAGACAATTATTATAGGCCCATTGTTCAATTCCTGACAGATCTGATTTTGAAACACAAATCGTCAACCAGACCAACACGCCTGGACAAATACAATTGAAAATCATCAGCGTAACCATGTACTTTAACATGCTAAACAAGAGAGGCCCTTGCGGTACTCTAGAATTAACGACACTAAACATGGAAGATTCAGCCCTACAGATCACCTTTTGTGTTCTGCCTGCAAGATAGCTGGCCATAAGCTTAAGAAAGCTATTCGAAAAACCAAAATAATGTTTAAGCTTTCTAAGTAGCAGGACATGATCTACCCAATCAAACTGTATCCTAATGTCATCAATTATTTTCATCATAGCAGTGGAGCAGCTATGATTTTCTCTAAAGCCTGCCTGAAATGGAGATAATAGATGATAGCGAGCAATGAATTCTGAAATTTGTGGTGCCATTAAGGACTAACACACTTTGGAAAATACTCGAAGTATGCTTATTGGTCTGAAATCATTGGAATTATTAGCACTATTGTTTTTAGCGACTGGAATAATGACAGCTTTCTTCCACTCGTCACGAAAACAAGCAGCAGTAAAGCAACGGTTAATTGTATAAGTTCGCGTTTTGTCGATTTGTATTAGGATCAGATGAAAAAGGAAATTGAGATACAAAAAATCTAAATAATAAAAAAAAAACACTCCCCGATTTTCAATTTTCAAATAAATGAATAAACCAATTTGTCAGTCCCCACAGGAAAAAGATTTTTTTTTAAAGTTGCTCCAGAATTTGAAGGGTGTCCTAACCTCCGAAGCCAATGCAAAGTCAGAAGTTGAAAAAAATTTGTTCCTAATAATTTTCTAAATAATAGTCAAAGTAAAAAAATTAATTTAGCTTAAAAACCAAATACATGTTTTATTGATAATTTAAATAAAAAATTTTTTTTGTAAGTTTAACGAGCTCAAAATCAGTTGATAATAATTCTTAGTTAATTATTATTATTTTTGATTAGAGGAAAAATGGAAAGCAACAAACATATACAGGCTATTGTTATAGTACTATTTCGAAAACAGCCACACTAAAAGTGTAGGGACCTGAGATCAATATGCCGTTCGTACAATTTGGAAAAGAGACATAAAATCACTCTTAAGTTAAGAAATAAATGGGAGTCGAAACACACGAGAGGTAACCTATTCAAATATTCCTGGAGACACTGTGCATTCTCAAGATCTTTTACTACGGAAAACACCTATAGTTCGTCAGCTAAGAGCAAGAACTCCGAAGAGATAAAACAATTGCTAATATCAATAATGAATAAGATAAATAGAAGAGTAACCCGCTCAATCGTCCTATCACTTAGATAGAAGTGCAGCCATCCGCGAAATACAGAGTTAAATTGTAGAAATCAGCCCATAGTTGGTGGCATCATTCTTACTGTCGTTTTTTTGTGACTCCTATTTCGATTGCTTAAAATTTTTTTTTAGACTATGCGTATACCAGAAGGTTTGTTGGGTTGCTTTTCTCTAATTGGAATTTGGTTAGAACAAATATCTAAGACATGAGTCTTAAAAATGGAAAAAATTTCGCTGGTGTCTTGCGCAGACAACAGAGTGCCCCAAATAGTACTGAGAACATACGCATTAAACTTTTGAAAGTCAGAAGATTTGGACTTGAAGTTTCCTTCGGATCACTTGGAAATAAACGCAATTGACAGTCGAAATTTCGTTTGAATCGCTCTCGAGGTAGTTCAAACACAAGCGAAGGATGTAAAAACAATTTTCGATTAGTTTGTAGTATTTTCTACAGTTTTGCGTTCAAGAAAAATTTCCCGTTCAAGCTTTTTTTTATTTAATCACCTGAAAATGTTGAGAAAACTATACACTTTCATTAATCTAATCGTTTTTTTTTTTTAAGTAAAATTTCTAACTGTAGACGGAACAAAAAAACGTGTATTTTTTTTAAACCAACCTAATGTATATATGTCCAATACTTTTTGTCCTCTAGCGTCTTACTTACTTATCTCCATATAAATTCCACATTATTTTATGCATTTGTTGATTGTATGTGTACTTAAGCTGAATACAGTTGAATTGCTTATGCAACCATGCACGGTCTACCTGTATCCTGCTACTTGTGCCATGAGTCCTTTTGTAAAGGATACACCAAGTACGCATGAGTTTCACTTGGTTAACATACAAGTTACGACATATGCCATTTTGAAATGTCAATCTGCTAATGCTCTCTAATTGCATGCAACATACCAAAGGATATATTTAAATACATACATACAATAGCGTAAATATCCTTGCGCGTGTTAAGCGTGTTTGTTGTTGCTAGTCTGGATTAAGTTTCTGAGTTTTGCTTGTTATCGTTAATTTACAAAAGCATACATCAGAGTAGAGTGAATTGTTTTTGCTTTTGTGAAGTAAGTAGTTAGGGGATAAAGTAAAATTAAAATGCATTTAAATATGTATATTTGCAAACATAATTAGGTGTAATGCAATACATAATCCTTTGTGCAGGTAATGAGCATGTAATTGAACACTAACTTGCTCGAGGTTAATATGTGCGAAAGAATGATTTTGTTTTTGTTGTAAAGTGTTGTCAAAGCAAAGTACTTTTGTTTAGTGTTATGTATCAAATGCATGTTTGTAAACGACACTGCAATTCACAAGACATTGAGTATATTTAAGAAAAAATATAATTTAACTCGTGATATCACAATAGAAGTTGTATTCTTAATTTTTGGGCCAACTAGCATGTCTAGGGACTTTTACCAAGTCCTCATAACATACAATTGGTGCAGATATAGCTCACCTTTCAAGTAAATGTATGATCCCAGGAGCTTTCTATTACCATTCAAGCAATACTAACTTACACATTGGTTTTTGGACCCATCTCAGATTAAATGCAGAAATAGCGGACTAACACGAATATGCAGAATCATACTATGCCTTGAATGTTTACCTATCTATCACTATCACTATCACATAGCATGCTCCTTGCTTGAATCGGTTTAACAAAAAGTGTGAAAGATTCATGAACAGCGACCGTTCAAAGCGCAAAAATCCGTTTCCTGTAAAATCGCACCTGTTCGTTTTCGCGAAATATCTCACAATATTACCCAGACCAGTTAAATAATGATAACTAATCGTAATGATTACCGATTACTAAGCAAATTTAACAGGTCTAATATTACCATACAAAGTTTTCAAAATCAGTTGTTTTGGTTTCGTTAGTACATACCGTTTCTATTACTGACTTTTATCACTATCACTATCACTATTACTATCACTATCACTATCCATTGCAACTACAATGTTATTGCTGTCACCGAAACTTCGTTAAAACCGAACGTCTTTGATTCCGGATATCAAACTTACCGAAACGATCGCTTAAACACAACCGGGGACGGGGGCCTCTTGGCCGTAAATTCTTCAATACCATTTGAAGCTGTAGACATACCCTCTATTGATAACATTGAGTTTAAGTGCATCCGATCCTTGTTAGGGAAGGGTCATATTTACATAGCTGTTTGCTACATTCCCCCTTAATCTGATCTATCCGTGTATATGCACCATTTTTTGATTCTACGATAAAGCCCTTGGATTCCATGATTGTTTTAGGTGACTTTAACTTGCCATACATTTCGTGGAGCATAATAAATAATAGTATTGCGCCAGTTTCGTCTAAGTTAAGTAACAGTGGGTTTTTGGATGAAATGACCAACCTTTGTCCTAGCCAGATCAATGTTATTCCGAATAAGTTTGGTAAAGTTTTAGACTTGGTCCTCGTTGATGACTTATCTAAATTCTTTTTAAATCGATGTGATCCCGAAACCATAAACTGTAAGCGGGAGTGCATTAAGAAACCATATGACGATCTCCCAACCCTTGCAAGTCGTAGGGAAATGCTAGGCGTAATATTTATGGTCAAACTATTAAACGGATATATTTCAAGTCCATTTCTTTTAAAGGAAGTTAACTTAATGCGGATGGCGCAACCTCGTGCCGGTTGGGCGGGATGGTGGGTAATCCGTTGGGCTTATTATTATTATTATCACTCTCACTATTAATATCACTATCACTATCACTACTACTTTCACTATCACTATCACTGTCAATATCACTATCATTATCACGGATCTATATGAAAAGCTATGGCGGTTGTCTCAAAAATGGCCTTGTCTATTCAATTAGAAACTGTTAATTATTAATTAAATGATTGAAAACAAAAAACATAAAACAATTATAAGTGGAAACAGCCCTAAATAATTCCACTACATTTAACAAACGTTTAAAACGAATCTTAGCACTTTGAATTCTGCATTTCAAATACGCCATTTAAATACTAGAATAAGATTAGTTTGCGCCTTAATTTCCCAGCCGTTGTATTTTTGTGGGTGGCAGTAAGAGTAAATTGCAATTTTTTTAAAATATGCGCAATTTTCGCAGGTTTATACCTTTCAAGAACATGAAATGGTATTATAACTTTGGTCCGATGTTTGTAAGTATGAAAAGAAGATAAGATAGACTCACCAATAAATATACCGAAATCATCAGGGCGATGAGCTGAGTTGATTTAGCCATGCCCGTTTGTCCGTCTGTCTCTTTGAACGCAAACAAGTCCCTCAGTTTTAGAGATATCTGGATAAAATTTGGTAGTAGGCAGCCATTTTGTAAAGCATTAATCATTGGTCGGAACCCGCATGATAGAACCAATACAACGCATAGCTCCCATACAATCGATTGTTCCGATAAACGGATTTTGACCTATAACTATTGCAATTAAAAAGCTAGGACCGGAAAATTTTGCAGCTTTAGTACATGCAATGTATGTAGTGAAAATCACCCAGATCGGACCAATATAATATATAGCTCCCATACAATAGATTTTTCCGATAAATAGGGTTTGGGCTATGTATCTTTAAATTATCAGTTTTTACTAATTGTGAGTAAGGACCGGACACTTAAAACCGTGATGCGTATACTTGAAAGATATAAAGTCTTCGGCACAGTCAAAGACAGCCCTTTCCTTACTTGTTTTTTAAGCAATTTGCTATTTGTAATGCTAATAAAATGCACTCAAAAATCGAGTTAAATTTGTTGTAAAATTTAGTTTTGAAATAAAGTTTTGCCTTTGGGTCAGCGGATACATCTACTTACTTGCACTCTGACATTGGTGCGGTTGTGTGACTGTAAATGGATTTATGCAGGCAATCAGAGAAGTTTGGTGATTAAAAGTTATTCAAGTACTTTAAAAAATTGGAAGCAATAAAAGCAACAACAATCGGCAGTCAAGTTAGCAGTTAAGCGTTGCAGCTGCAAATTTCATTTTGTCACAACATTTATGCAATTTACATTTTCATTTATGTCAGGGTTATTTTGCGAAATTGAGAGGTAAAAATAGTCCAATTAAATTGCGAATAAGATGATGAAGATTAAATAATAATTTGTCCAGAACCATTTAATTATAAATGGATCACAAGAATCACCGTCCTATAACTTTCAATATTTTTTCTAAGAGCTATATTCCATGTTCCAAGTTAGTGCTTCAAATGTTATTATTAAAGCTTTAAGCAATGTTATTTGGGGTCATGGAGTCACTTCATGTTTAGCTGTTTCGTAGTTGTTTTACTTGGTTATGCTGGGGAATTTTCCGGGGACGAGCTTAGTCGCAAGGTAATTAAGGTCATCACCGCAATTTCACGCAGTATCACAGAAAAAGCGAAAGGGGTTTGCAGCGCTGGATCTTTATTGGTTAATCAAATATATACCTGAAAAAGTGTCGCAATTATTTAGTTTAGATACGTCACATCAACAAAAAAGTTCTTGCAGCAAAATTTATTTCGACATGACGGTTAAAAATAACTGTAATTTTATTTTGAAAAGTGGCTGTAGGCATTTTGTTTTGAATTTTGCAAACATTTTTGACACTACAACATTACGAGGCCCATAAATAAAGATTAAAACAGTCAACGAGTGTTCAACAAAAAGAGAGAGTAAATTGGAGAGAGTGTGCAAGAGACAGCTAAACAATGAGTTTACTTGACATGTATGCACGTATGTGTTAGGGGTGACAATCACGGGACGCCCCGGGATTTTTTCCTTAGAATTGAGATTTGCAATATGATACTGAAGCTTAAATGTGAATGCATTTAAAATAAGGCATATCTTAATTTCTTTAGAATGTGTAATATTTAATATTATTACTTTGGTCCGATGTTTGCAAGTATGAGAAGAAGAAGAGATAGACCCACCAATAAGTATACCGAAATGATCAGGGCGATGAGCTGATTTAGCCATATCCATGTGTTCGCCAGTCCATCTGCTGTCTGTCTGTTTGAACGCAAACTAGTCCCTCAGGTTTAGAGATATCTCGATGAAATTTGGTAAGAGGCAGCCATTTTAATCATTTCTCGGAACCACCATGATCGGTTGTTCCGATAAACGTGTCTTGGCCTATTACTGTTGCAATTAAAAAGCTTGGAACGTAAAACTTTGCAGTTTTATTACATATTATATATGTAATGTGTGTAGTGAAAATCACCCAGATCGGACCAACATAACATATAACTCCCATACAATCGATTGTTCCGATAAATGGGGTTTGGGCTATGTATCTTTAAATTAACAGTTTTGCAGAGTTTGTACTAAGTAATTGTGAGTAAAGATCGGACACTTAAAACCGTGATTTGTATTCATGAAAGGTATAAAGTCTTCGGCACAGTCGAAGACAGCCCTTTCCTTACTGTTTTTAAATAATGTTTTGACATTAGTTGTTTATTGTGTTACTTGAATTTGGAATTTACTTGATTTCTCTTTTGAAATGCATTGGGATGAAATATTAAAATGACAGAATATATTTTTAATAAGAAATAGAACGTGAACTCAATGTAAATGGCAAAGACTTATAAAAATGGCGTAGAATTTAATAGCATCTAAATGGAATAAAAAAGTAAAAAAAAAAGAAAAAAATATCGAATAAAAGATTCGCTGGGTACTTTTTAACGTATTCAAGGTGATTTCTTGTAAATTTCCCAATACGTATGACTGCTTACTCTTTTAAGCCCGTAAGCGTTAATAAAATTCGTGTGTGGATTAAGCATTATATTATACGCGAAAAAGTGTCAGCTAAACCGCCGAAATACTTTGATAAATATTACCTGGACCCTGCTGCATCAGTTTCAATATTTAAAAGATAGTTTACTGGGTTTCCTTGTGGTCGTACGAGAACTAATGACGTCAAACGTTCAGGTTCCAAAAGAAGTAGTCACGCCAGAAATCATCGATGGAATCCTTGGAATGATTTTGGACAGTCAGTGTTTACGCAAGCATTGGTGTAGCCTTTTGGGGTGGCATCAAAGTGTTCAAGAAGCGATCCTACTAAAACCCTTGGGAATCCTGGAAACAAGTCGCTACAACCTGCGATGTCTAAAGTTTTGTTATTTTTCTCCAATATTAATAACAAACTAATTTTACCTCAATGTCTGCTCAATTAGCATACAAACAAAAAAGTTTTTTCTTTTATTCACAGAGTCGCCAAGTTTAGAAACTGCTCTATTATTAAGTTAGATAGTTTTACAAACAATTTTTTCTCTAACGAATTCCCCAACAAAGATAATATGGTATAATAAGATCCCGAAAATCTCGGGATCACAAAATTTGAAAAAAAAAATTTCATCTCTAGTATACACGTGGAAATGAAAATATACTACAGCAGATTTTATTGGTTTCACCGCTTCAAGTGTTGACATTTCAGAAACGAATTTTGTCAGTTGCAGGTGTGTACATTGAGTTTTGTGACTAACCAAAAGGGGGTTGATTGAGCTCAGTGGTGTACGTTTGATGCAGCCATTGCCATGTATGTAATTATTGATGACACTTGGCTTGTGTTGTAAAATTGCACATAAATACACCAACAATAATTCAAGGTAGCAAGCCAATTGAGAACACAACAACAACCGAACAAAACATGCAGTTAAACAAGAGTCATAAATCAGTTGAATGAAATCATATATCTGCGATATAAAATATTTGGATTTTACTTGTACACAAATGTCCGTAAGCGAGTATTGTCCACAACCCAGTGGTAAAATGGAGACACGATACTCGAAACATCAATACTATTTTGACACGATAAAAGCCATATTTCATCTAACCACTACTGACTACAAAAGTGCCAAGGCATTCTCTCGTTTACCCCGATGGCAAAGGCAGAGGGCCGGTGGGAATAGCTTCCAGCACGAATAGTCTAACAAAGACCTTGGGACTTTAATAGATTTTTTTTTTTTTTTTTTTTTAGATTTAGATTTATTAATTCATTTTTTCTTATAATGTTACATTACAGCTTAAAGTAAAGACCAATTAGATTGACTTATAAGAAAAAAGGTAAAGCATTCTGTAAAATGGATATAATAGTGTCGAATGCTATTTTCAAAAATAAAATCCAAAATAATATACATATATAAAGTGTGTGGGGTGAAAAAGGTGCTAAGAAAAAGGTGCTAAGAAATTACAATTTCAATATTCAATAAAACTAATTTTAGACTTAAGGTTCATTAAATACTAGGTCTCAGCAAAATCTTGATATCATTATGTGATAACTCTAGAAGATAAGATTTAACACTTTTCAAAAATTTAGGCAAATTTCTAATGAGTCGTATATTAGCAGGCAGAACATTGAACAACTTACAAGATACAATGGTGAAGAAGTTATTCAAATGAGTAGTACGATATGTCGGAATAGCGACTAAACCCTGAGTGTTGGTCCTCAGACAATAAGTTTCCGACTGCAAAGTATGTAAGTAACCGCACCGAATAAAAAATATTTTTAGTGTCTTATAGTAATACAAGTGTCTTACCGGCAAGATTCCCAGGCTCCTAAATAGCTCCATGGAATGGTGAAACCGATTCGCATTACAAATTTTTCTGATAACGCATTTCTGCACAGTTAAAAGGGGCTGAAGCTTATTCAAAGATGCACCACCCCAACAACTAATCCCATATTGAAGTTTGGAGTCGACTAGCGCGTAGTAAAGAGTTTTAAGCGTGGCGTTTGAACATACCTTTCTAAGGTTATAAAAGTGTCGAAGTGTAGACTGCAAATATGACTTCAAGCGAGAAGTGTGTGAAGACCAACATAGACCTTCATCAAGAACTACCCCCAAATACTGAAAGTCCTTCACTGTATAAATGGTGAAACACAAATCGCTACAGTGAGCATTGGAGTTGAAGGATTTCAAAGGGCAAGGCAAGTCATGCAGGGCGAAACATCTACAGTTTCTCGAATGAAAAACAATGTCAACATTGGGCACACTTTTCGCTTGAAGATTAAAAAACATCATCTGAGTTTTTTTACTCACTATAAGCTTATGCTTAGCGAACCAGGTCCGTAGCAGATGAATATCGTGATTCATAGCCGCCACCAAATCCAAAAAACTCACTGATCCATACGCAATCGCGAGGTCGTCAGCGAAAGCGGTAACTTTACCAAAAAATGGTAGCGAAAAAATTGAGTTTAAATAAATTAAAAATAACAGCGGGCCTAAGACAGACCCCTGTGGAACTCCCAAATTGATAGTGAGTGCGTTGCTTATACTATTACCAACTTTTACCTTCTGTACTCTTCCCGTTAAGTAGGATTTAAACCAGCTATGAATAAACCCACGAAAACCGACGTTATGCAACTTGGATAACAGAATTTCATGATCTACCATGTCAAATGCTTTAGTAATGTCTACGAATAGACCAGCGCAGCTCTTTTTACTATCTAAGTCACCATAGACAAATGAACAAAAGTTTAGTAAGGCATCTTCAGTAGAACGCCCTGACCTAAAACCGAATTGCATCGGACTAAAAAAGTTTTTGTGATCAAGGAACGAAATAATCCTAGTCTTTATCAATTTTTCAAAGACTTTAGATACAGAGGAAAGTAAAGAAATTGGTCTGTAATTGTTCTTGTCTTTTTTATTGCCCTTTTTGTATAAGGGAATTACAACAGAACATTTTAGCTCGTGAGGAAAAGTTGCAGAAAATACACTTGCATTAAAAAGGTAAACAAGGATATCAACAACATAAAAAGCTACATTTTTCAAAACCTGGTGTGAAATACCATCTTCGCCACAAGATTTTCAATTGTTTAAAGACTTTATAGTTCGCAAAACTTCTAGTCCCGTGAAAGGCTCGAACATAAAGCTACTCTCTGCACTTGACTCTTCAAACTTCAGGCATTTGCACGAAGATGACGAATCACTTTGTCCGATCGTAGAAAAGTGCTCATTAAAAAGATTGGCTACTGCCGTAGGACTCGTAATGGTCTCTCCACAATTATTTAAGGCAATCGATGAGGTTCTTTCCTTGGAATTCCGGTTTACCATACTATTAATAACTTCCCATTCTTTCTTTGAATTACCCTGCGAGGATATAAACTTATTGCGATAAAATTTATCGCGTTGAAAGGAAACTTCTTTTTTTACTGTCCTACACAATTTAGCATATCGCCTATGTAGCTTATGACTTCGCGCAAGCCTACTGCACTTCCTTCCCAGTTTATTTTTTAGTTTTATTTTGCAAATGAGCGACTTATTAATCCAAGGTTTAAGCTTTAAACTTGATTTCCGTGGCATAAACTTGAAGCTTGAAGCTTCTATATGCATTTTTAAAATACTTAAAAAACGGCTATATGCCCTGGATATGCCCCTTTCAAGATAAATTTCGCTCCAAGACTCTAAACGTAGTCTTTCCTTCAGCAAAGAGAAATTTATTCTAACTATGTTAGAAGTTAAATTCCTATTTGCATCAGGTTTCTCACATATATTATTGATACATAAACCAGTCATTGTATGGTCCGTAATTTTGAAATCAAAGTTTAGGCCATTAAAAGAATTTGTAAAGTTACAATTGAAGCGACAAAATACATGATCGAGGCAAGGACCCGAGACATTCCGCGTAGATTCATTTATACAAGACGTAAATCCAAAGCTTGCCATTAGAGTTTGTGCTTATCTTGAGGATTTAGCTGCTACAGGTACTAGCTCGACCATGCTTTTCTATAAAACTAAATTAATTTTTATGTGGACGAAGTATATACGCTGGGCTCGAACTTTTCCTGGCTAGACTTGGTTCTTCTGTATCCTGTTCACCTTTATGTGTTTCTAAGCTTATGTCAAGTATGGCGTTGTCTGCTAGAGAGAGCACACATCTCGCACCATCTTCGATGGCATGATAAGTCACATTTTAGTCACCACTAAAAAAACTATTCGCAAAGTATTTCGTCTTTGCATAGAGCGCAGGAGTGTCTGTTCAGAGCCCACTGTGTTCACGCGGTCAGCCGTCTTATTTCGAGGGACTCCAATGTGATCCTTCACGTGGAGTAAAGTAAGCCCGTTAAGTATGGCAGTTTTGAAGTATTTAGCGCCACACCTTAAGTGTAGCTCGGCTGTTACTGTAGACGTGCAAAGTCTTGCCTCTCTGTCTGTGCTCCACAGCATAGTACATTAAACTAGGCCCCAAGAAAAAATAGTAAGTTCGTCAACATCGTCTGCAAGGAATAAACCTCTCCTAACCCAAGCTCAGTTTTTGAGACGTCAGCAAAGACTAAAGGAAAACTGTGACGCGGTATCCAGTGGTATTCAA
This sequence comes from Merzomyia westermanni, assembly GCA_949987695.1. Lineage (NCBI taxonomy): Eukaryota > Metazoa > Arthropoda > Insecta > Diptera > Tephritidae > Merzomyia > Merzomyia westermanni. Next base: position 18,015,617 of record OX465289.1, read on the forward strand.
AAGGCAGTTTTTTTTTCTTATGTTCCAAGCAATATTCACCTTAACCTAGCCACCCACTAAATTTAATAATGCAGGTAAATAATGCGAAAAAATATGGTAGGTGCAGCATTACAACTAGAGCGTCGCCATTTGTTGTAGAGAAATACCCCGTGCAGTAGTTTTTGGCAAGGTGATTTCCTACGGTATTTGTTGAGTTTCTACTGAACCATACCACAGGCATGTAGTTTAAAAATTGGCTGATCATCGAGCAGCTGATCCATAGGCACCCTCTTGGAGGCAGACACCACACTTAATACGTTTATGCATTTGCCAATGTGCAATTGAGGCTTTAGAGGTTTTGTGCTCAACAATGATATTTGGCCCTCAAAGGGAGTCCAGACATCAGTCAGTTACGAAGCAACTAAGTAAGAGACGAATCATGTCAAACTGGGGGAAGTCTTTATTTACTTCGTATACTATGGATTGACACTCTCGGCTTGAACCAAAACAACTTTCATGCCTCCATTGAACGAACTATATTTGAAGCGTAGTTTTTCTTAGTCGAAGGAACTTTGAAGGGAGTTTCGATAGAAGACTTAACATTTCTAAAGTAACGTTGTTGTTTTTGTATTAGCGATACGTGCCCTGCCTAGTCGTAATTTTACTCTCCATCAAGCTCTTCTAAAAGAAGTCCCAGAAACCTCGCGGCTTCAATAGGGTTGAACGTTAATAAAGTAAAATGAGCTTGTTGGCGGTAAGTTTCATCTTTCACCCCAAGATTACTTATTTCACAATAATAAACGAGGCTTGTGCGAACACCTATCATGTTACAGATTTCTTATAGATGTCTTATTGTTTTTAACTCGTAATATTTAAATTCTTGGTTGGGGTATCAGCTTCATCAACTCTTTCAGTATTTGGCAATGAATATAAGTCACAATAAAACCAGTTGGTTTTTCCACCCAGTTCAGTAATTTTATTACTGTAAAGCCAGGTTTCCAAGTATAGAAATGCAAACAAAAATATTCCATGAACAATCATTATCTTATTTCACTGCCCACTTATCTAGGTGACGCTTCGAGCTCTTTCTAGTCATCAATTACCTCATATTTCAACTGTTGAAACAAACAACGCTTGGTGGTTTAAAACTGCTTGTTTATGGGATATTCACATGTTTAATTTACATATTATTGACTTTTTATTTGTAAAATTTGATAAACGACGAGATTTGGGCTTCATATTAATTTTGCAAATTTAGACCAGTATGTTTGGGATCCTTCATATTAGAAGGCTTCTTGAATAGCTCACCACTCAGTGGCTTTAGTCTTTTTTGTCTTTATGTCGCTTTTTAGACAATAGCAACCCTAGGTAATAACCCTTCATATAAATATTTTTGTTGCAAAACTACGTAAAATACCTTTGGTTTGATATATATTAAGCTATATTTGATTTTATTTCTTAAAAAACTTCAGATGGCAACTCTGAGTACACAGATCTTAAGTGGCAACACTTTATTATAAGTGTTTGAAATGTAGCATAAAACATATATACAAAAATGCATCCAAAAGTGACAGGTTGCTCGACTAAAAACTTATGTGCGAAAAATAAATATAGGATTATATGGCAACCCTGGCTGAAATACTTTCTTTGAAAAGCGAATATATTTAAAAAAAATGCATAGGTGGCAACTTTTGTGAAAACACGATTAGTGGCAACGCCTAGGAGGAAAGTATGTATAAGAATCTGATGCAAAGTTTACTTAAACAATTTTATACAAATCGGTTGAGCCGTTAACGTGAGAACAGAGGATAAACAATAAAAGGTAGTTTATAAGATTTGCTGTTCGCGCCACCTCATAGTCGAGTGGAGAAACATTAATTCGAACATCTTGGATTGATCGCCAGGCTGCTTTAAAGGCCTTCGAATTCTACGTTATAAAATCCAAAATGGTGCTAAGGAACCGAACTTCACTTAAAGCTCTGTGGCAACTGAACATTTCGGACACAGTTATTTTGATAGGGACGATTAGCTGATGACATAACCAGGAAAGACTCTGAATTGGGCATATACGAGGCGGACAAATCTGTGGGAAATCTCAGTAAGCGAATCGGAAAGCATAATTTTTAGGCAACGAACTGTGGACTAACCTTGACGATTGTGAAGTCGAAACGTCTATATCATCATGTTCATTTAGGAAAAGAATTTGCTTCTTTCTTCAACTTAACAAATTTGCCGTCGCATCGATGCTTAGCCTATGGCACATACTAGCTAGTTGCCTATGCGGAAGCTGTCAGAATGAAGAGAAAGAGTAGTAGATCCAGAAGATTCTTTACCGATATCCTGGATTGCATACAATGCGGCTCAGGATCTTTCCAAATATCCCAAATGAGTAGGGAAAGCAAGTGGCTTAAAAAAAGTAAGTGATCAATAACTGGGTCAGCGATTCTGCCCCCAACTGCCACGCAGTGAGACCATTTACAGTGGACATAGTTTGAGTTGAAGTGTGTGGGATACCTTATGAGCTTTCTTAAGCTTACCTCAATTATCATACTCGATTGAGGCCTCAAACTCGTTTGCTTGTTTCTTTGTGTCACTCAAAAATAGTACCCAAAGTTCTATTGGAGTGTTACCTATGTAGACAGTCCTCTGCCTTATGGTAATAGACCGACTGAGTCCGATTGATTTGACTATGTCGAGCCTTCAGGTACTAGAATTTAGTTGCCTCTTACGAAAGATATGGATTAGCGCGGGTGTACTCCTAAATCTCGGTAGCTCCGGGTTCGTCATCTTTTCTCTGTGGTTTTTATGTTTCACTCGATATCAAGACTTTGTCGTCCTGTATGAAAAGCTTTACAAAAAATATACCTCTTCATATATTTGCTTAGCAAGTAAAAAAGTATTTTATGCACATACCCAGTACACAAGTGAGCAGCGTTTGTAAGAGGATGGATGGAAAGGTCTTAGTGGCTTCGTAACCGAATTTCCTGCATGTGAAAGCATGCGACTTATATTCTTTATGTGTGAGATTATCTTTTGCGGTTGTGACTATGTGTGAACTTTTCACAGTTTTCCCCTCTTGTGCCGCTTACGGTTTTCAATTTTTAGTTTGTTTAGTATTTATAAACATTTTAATTTGTGTGCTTAGGATTGAGCAGCTCTAGTTAGATTTTCTTGGCAACATAAGCTTCATTTGATGTGTCTGTAAGCATGGTGAAATTAGGGTTCCATTTTCTAAATATATTTACTTTATTTTGTTATTACACTCAATGCAGAAAGACCTACAACTTTTGTTTGTGGAGATATTTTAGTAGGCTGTAAATTATAAAAGAAGACAGAGGAAAAGTATCTAAATTATAGTTCTTACAGTTAGAAGAATGGTAGAATGAGGGAAAAAATAAGCTTCATCAAAAAGAGAAAAGAAAAGTTCTTGGTAAGTAGCAAACCAAATGCGAACAGTAAGGTGTACATATTTAGCCCATATCCAAGATGCCTGCTCCATAAAAAGCAAAGTTAACCTTTACTGTTTGCAAACATGTATGGATTGGGCTGCATGGTATAGACGAAAGATGCTATAGACACGTTACCTACATCTGGCGAAGATGTCGAAAGTGTAGAGGAACACAAGGTTCTATTCTTAGCCCTGCCAATTGAAAGCCAGCTACAATGAAATTTAGAACTTAAATGCATATAATGCCTCCCAAGTCTAGTTCGCAGATGACATCGATTCATTGTTACCGGTTACGATACGCACAAACGAGTGGCTCGACTTGTGGGGGCTCCAGCTGAAACAAAAAGAAAAAGGAGAGGAGTGGACTAGCAAAACGTATATATAGGGTTCTATCAGCTATTCTGGTAGAGCTGCCGGTGGGGAGCAACTGTTCTAGAGTTTTGTGATCTCTATCGACTTCATCGAAATTCCGGCACCATACTTCGACATACTTCGACATTTTCTAAATCCTTTTGAAGTTTAAACGAGTCAGCGGGACACGTAATCTTAGTAAAAATCTTCATATCATCAGCATACAAAAGAAATTGTGAAGATTCAAAGCAACTAGCAATATCATTGATGAAAATGACAAAAAGAGTCGGACCCAAAATGCTTCCCTGAGGAACACCCGAAGAAGCAATAAAAGAGTATGACGAAACGCCATCAACTACAACTGTGCATGATCTATTAGAAAGATAAGATTTGATCCATATTAAAAATTTGAATGGAAGCCAAAACCGTGTAACTTCGACAATAAAATACGGTGGTTAACTTTGTCAAACGCTTTCGAAAAATCTGTATACACGGCGTCAACTTGAACCCGTTCGCTAAAAGCAGCAATGCAATATTCAGAAAAAACCGCCAAATTAGAGGTGGTTGATCTCCCAGACATGAAACCGTGCTGCTCTAAAGAGATAAGACGATTTATGGAGAAGAAAATTTTATTTTTTACAATACATTCAAAAAGTTTCGAGACTGTAGAAGTCTTAGAGATCGGTCGGTAATTGGCAATGTCATTTTTATTGCCAGCTTTGAAAATTGGCGTAATAAAAGTGGTTTTCCATGCATCAATGAACTCGCCTTGCTCAAGAGATTTGTTGAAAAGCAGCAAAAGAGGGTAGGCAAGAGCAGAACAGCTTTTAAAAAGGTGAGACGACAAACCATCAACATCAGTCTGTGACGACATTTTGATTTGACGAATCCCCAACTCAATATCGTCTAAAGTGAGCTCAAGAGCCCCAAAATTTAGTGAGGAATCAGTAGGTAGAAAACAATCATTACTCGCGTTAGAGTCAGCTACAAAATTTGAGCTAAAAAAATCAGCAAACAGATTTGCGGCATCTAATGGGGAATCAGCTAGGGTATCATTGTAAAATACAGCGGACGGAATACTTGCACAAGATTAACAGGCAAATTCCGATTAAATCGACTAGGTTCTCGTATGATCTATTACATTTCTCCCGTCGGCAGCTCCGTCGGAATAGCTGATAGACCCCATAAACTCAAAGAAAAAATGTTTAAAATAAAGAAATGCTGCAAGCACTTCACTTCAGCACAGCAAAACTTCTAATGATCAAAACTTCGTACAATTAAAAAGGGAGCTGGTGTCCTATCCCCCCTCTTGTTTAATTCACATGGTCCATAGGTCGGACTCCTCTAACACAAATCTCTCTCTGGTCCAGCCCTATTCAAGCCTCTAGGTTCCTGGGACTCTCTTTAGAATATAGTGATGACAATTCTAGGTAATGGAAGTGACGAATATCTGGGCGAAGCATTGTTACAACAACAACTGACAACGCCTAAAATTAAACTAAATGTATTAAAAGAATTATCACCTGTTGAAGCTGTAAGTAAGATTGCGGGAGGCCACAAATTATCAACACAATTTCATCAAAATTCACTCTAAAGAGACAGGTGCGACAAATTCTCGAGCAAGGAATAGGCCAAAGATTATGTTAGAAGTGTGGGAAGAAATTGTTTGGTTGGGTCAAACCAACATTGCTAACAGAGCAGTGGAGCTAGTAGCATATGATGCTGGAGCGTATCGGAACGCTATCACACAAAGGACCAATATTGATGGGTAAGATGCAGGGATGCTTTGCCCAAACATTGAGTTCCAAAATTTGGGGAAGAAAAAGAACGTGGCTGGAAGAGATATATGGTTAAAACATGTAGGAATTGGGGTGCATCTTACGAAGTTCAAGGCTTTTAGGAGAATTTTTTAAATACTTACAGAACTGAGTCGTTTCTCAAACTAAGCAGCAGCCTCTCTTAAGCTGAATTTCAATTATGGGATTCGATGGGGTAGAATACCGATGATCCGTGCACAAACGAGCCTACCATCTCACCCATTGTTCAACTTCTGCGTTAACTTCGTGCTTACAATGAAACGAAATTTCATAAAACGAACTGAAATACCTAACTTTGCGTACTGAAAATGGTTAACTTGCTATGACAAATTGATTAGAATATGGAATTCGACGTTGCTTTATCGGTATTTCCACATTTTTCTCAAAAAATTTTTGTCAGATTTTGTAGTGACATGACTCTATACTTAGAAGAATAATCGTCAACGAAATTATATGCGTAGGTTCTGTTTTTAAAAGGGTTCTTGAAAGGGGTACTAGCGGTATGCCACAATTAGAAGTTCTACCCCATTTTCCCCTGATTACTTGTAGTTCACAAAAACAAAAACATTGCATCTAACAAAATATTGCTGCTTTCTCTTTGTATGAAAGGTAGGTTTTGATAGTGAAAAGATTGTGATTTTATATGAAAGGAAAACGATATAGACTATCATGGCGTGGGGATTTCGCTACATCATCAATTTAACCTAACCGATACTTTGCTTATTCGTTTCTTATAATTTTCGTTTGATTTTCTGCACATTTTTCTTGCAATTACTTTCTGTTTGGTGTATTCTCAGCATAGTAAGCATTAACATTTGTCTATTTTTTTTCAATATTTATTTGTTTTTATTCATGCCCCTTAACAAGTTTTCTTTGTAGTTTTGTCATTGTCACAATGCTCTAGTGACTGATCAAAGTAACGATTATTTCACACTTTTGTTTCAAGTGCAATCCCTGTCTCCGAAGGGATTTCAAAGAATTGAAAATGTATGCACCAGGACTTTCGAAAGCTTATTCAATTGCATATGTATGTGTGCATGTTACGCATATATAAAATTGCTATGCACTTATAAAATGTATGAATAATGAAAATTCCTTATGAAAGATTTGCTATCATTATTTTTATTTAGTGGACAATCCACGCAGTCAAACAAACTAGTTGTAAATTATCTTACAACTAGATGAATTCCAAGCCGACTATTACTTTATGGAACTGGTATTTTTAACATGGAAATGTCCAACGAAATGTCAGAAATATACAAAAAAATTTTTAGTTGAGTCAAGTTAATTGAAGAGGGTACAAGTACAAAGCTGCAACCAAATCGTCAATTCACTCGCTGGCAGAACTTGGCGAAAAGGCAAAGAAACGTTGTGGGGGAATTGACCACAAACTGGGGAATGTTGCTGGCCTGTCAGAACACCGCACTCAGAACTGTCACGGCATATCTCCTTGTATCACCGGAGCACCATCTACATATTGAAAAAAAAATGCTCGGTATTAAAGAGCATAACGAGAAGTTAAGCATGCAATTCTTGCGCAATTGTTGCAAACCGCCTCTCCGTAAGGATGTACCTCTGTAAGCACTATGATGATATCCGGCATCTCATAGTATCGCCATTTGATCCAAAGTTGCATCGACAAGCCCTCAACATAATCCACAGAGTTTGTAAAGTCCTTAATCAGATCTCCCGTCTCTTAGGCACAAACTGCACCTCTTGCTTAAGAAGAACGTGAACTCCGGAGGAAGACAAGATTCACACTGGCCAAACTAAGTTCCGCATAATGTAAAATCTAAAATCTCACCTATCCAGACTGAATTCTGACATTCCGAATGTCTGCCCGGAATGTGGTGTGTCAACAGAGCAAACTCTTTTTATACCAATCTCACTTTGGTCCAACCCTATTGGAGTCGCTAGCTTCTTGGGACTTCCGTTAGAAGACTTTGATGACAATATTAGGTAAGAAATCTGATGAATAGCCAGGGTAAAGCATCGTCATGACAACAACAACGCAATTCAACTTCCGAGGGCTCGTACAAAATTTTGTCTTATATTGTAAGTTTTAGAACTTGCCTTGCTAATTTCAAAACCCAAAACTGCAAAATGATTTTGCAAATCGAAAGTTTTCAAAAACAGACTATAAAATAGACCCTACACAATTTTAGTATAAAACTGACTAAGCTTAATGCTCTTCCAATATTCCATGAAAGCCATATTTCCTATAAAACGTTTGTACCCCTTTTAGGAAATTTCAGGGTTCCTTAAAAGGTTGAGCTTTTTAGTGTTTTCTGCAGACCATAAGCCCAAGAGGGATAACAAAAATTTTGCGCCGAAGACTCTGTTGAAGTCCAAAGCTATCGAATCACGATTGAACTACCCACCACTTAAGCTCCTTTTTAGTGGGTGTTGGTAGACAAATGTGGCTCACATTTTTCAATCATTACCAGCTAGCACTGTTCGAATAAAGACCCGATTTTGCAAACATTCTTGTACCTAGTAGTGCTACGCACATAAGGTACTCGTATATTAACTTTAGTCGCGTAACGGTGGTATGTGACGCGTGAACGGATCGAGATAGATATTGACTTATATCAAAATGTTTAGGAGAAAAAAGAAGAATTTATTAAGCCATGTCCGTCCGTCCGTCTTTTAACACGTTAGCTTAAGTATATTTTGAGATATCTTAATGAAATGTGGTATGCGGGTTCCTTTTAATAGATCACTACTAGATATATAATGTTCGGTTCCACCAGAACTTAGACCTCCTTACTTCTTCTAATTTATTTTTGATGCTACTTTTCCAGTGATATTATCAATTCGGGACTAATAACAGATGCCACTCTTCGAGGTATCAAACTTTGAAGTTAAAAGCCCGGATGAAGTGAGTGCGAGCTTAAACTGCAGTTTAGTAATAATAATAAGTTTATACTTGTTAGTTGAGTTACACAATTTTTTTGAAATAACACTCAGAAAGATACCGTGCGCAGCAGTTTCTGTTATATTTGTGGGTTCACCTACAGCTAAATCAGCCTTCACATCTCTGTCCGCTGTACTATATTTCTTGCCACAAAATATGCGCATTAAAAATAGTGGAAGCCAAGACGAGTGGAAAATGAAACATGTTGAAGGTTTTTGTATGAATATTCCAAAAAAAGGAATTTAAATGATATGGAATGTATTCAGCATGAAATCTGGTTGAGTGCGCAGAAATTCCAGCACAAAAATAGTGGAGGGCAAAAAAACGATAGCAAGAAATGTGGCACAAAGAAAAGAGAAATTATAAAAACATTTATAAATGAATGCAACAAAGTGATAACGGTGCATAAAAAAATTAAAACAGAAAGCGAAACAAAAACATAACAGTAGTGACCTACACACGAATACACTTATAGTAAAAGCACCCAGCAAACCATTGCAGTCATAAATGAGTCAGTAAGGAGTCCTAATTACGAGTGTTTACGCTCTTTATGAGCTCATTTATGAGTCAAAAATGAGGTTATTACCGTCGTCTTAAATGAGCCTAATTTCATATATCATACATATGTATAAGCAGCTTAGAGGAAGAGGGAGACCACTACTCCGATGGAAGGATCAATTGGCTACCAATTTCCAATCCCGTGTTGTCTTTAATTGGCGACAGTTGGCTATATTGGACGGTCAAAATCGCTCATGTGGTTCAGTTATGACACCCGTTGGACTCATAATCGGCATTTAATGGCTCCAAAAATACTCCTAACCGAATCTTTTAAGAGTGATTTATGTTCCGATTTTTTGGGCCAATATTTGGGAGAAAACGCGTAGAAGGCTTATCTCTCTATATTTCCCCCTATTAATCTATTAGTACGAAATATCGATACATTCACAATAAAGCATAAGGAATGTCAGGAGTAGCAAAGAAATTTTATAACAATTTTTTTAGAGATCTGTTTTTTTTTAAAGCAAAACCATATAAATATTGGTTCAAAAGTTGCTCTTCGCATATGGCTAGTGATTTTTATCACATCGGAGTCGCAAAAGTATCCTGCATCATCATATTTCTGAGGCTCATAACTTTCACATATTTAAGACTCATATCTGACTCCTTAATTGTGAGCACTCCGAAAATGTTTGTGGAGCAGTAGCACTTAAAAAATGTTACGTATACGTACATGTGTAAGTACAAGTGGAAGTTAGCAATATTACGGTAGTGAGTTTATAGAAATCGGATTTTTTAAAATTTGTTTTACCGACATCGGAAGAGCGCAAGCTGGGACAGCATAATCAATGACATTAATTCGCATTTCAAAAGCAAATTATTGTCAATGACATTAATTCGCTTTTGCAAGGAGAATTAATGTCAAATTATTTTGAGAATTAAAGCCATGAACATTAATTCTCTTTGTAAAGGCGAATTAATGTCAAAAACGATAAATATCATAAATGCTTTACTAATTTCTATAACAACAACGCAACTGCTATTTTCGGTACAGTTACATCGATAATGGACTGAGGAGGTTTTACTCCAAATCTTCATTATACACGTTATATACTCGTATGTATGTATATGAAATAAAAAAATTGCATTAAATGAATTTTGATAACTTTATATTCCAAATTTTCATTTTATGCCGTATGTATCAGTGATGTCGTGAATATTCGCATTCGCTTCCGCATTTGCCAATATTCGCATGTTTCGGGACATTCGCAAAATTTCTGCGAATGTTTTGCGAATATGAATATCAGATAAAAAGTAATTTGAAGATAATGCCAGGTTAATAAAACTAAAATAAATTTATTTCCAATGTTTTTAGTGCATGAAAAAGTAACTCAACTAATAATATATGATCAAACTAAAAATATATTATTCAACATTCGCATTCGCGGATGTTCAAAAAGTGGCATTCGTTACATCACTGGTATGTATGTATTTTTATGAAATAAAAAAATGTTATCGAATGTTTTTTTGATAATTTTCAGAGATCGCGCAATTTTTTATTCCAAATTTTCATTTTAAACTGTTTATATACTCGTATATGTAAATTCATTGGATAAAATTTTCTTATTTTATATGCATATATATATGAGGTATAAAATTTAAATTGGGAATAAAAAATCGCGTGATCTCTGAAATTTATCAAAATTCATATAATACGTGTAAAATGAAAATTTGGAGTAAAACCTCCTCAGTCCATTATCTATGCAACTGTACCTGAAATAGCAGTTGCGTTGTTGCTATAGAAATAAGTAAAGCATTTATGATATTTAGCGGTTCTGACATTAATTCTCTCAATTCCATTGACATTATGACACGTCACCAACGGGGTTGCATATCAAGTTAAATTTTGTTACAAAGTTAGTACAGAGTATAAAATTCAGGGAACGAAAATAAAAAGTAATTTTTTTTCATGCGATTTTATAACTGTCCAGTAAACCGATTCTGTAACTTTTAATCACTCGCCGAGCGTTAAGCTTATCCAAAAATTTTGGCGTTTGTTCTTAACAAAAATGCGATTCTGTAACTCTCTTTTAACGCCGCTGAACAGCTGACTCTTGATGGTGATAAATTATGGCAATATACTGGTATTGGCTTGTTCAGAAGTTAGTAGTAGTGGCTGGGTTAGTTAAAAACCGGTCTAACGGACCTGATCAAATTACTCAGTTTTTTGGCCAGCTTTTAACCTTAAATCTTCCGTGCGCCAAACACACACATAAGTACGAGTTTACTGCATTTTGATACAGGGTAAGTTTTGAGAACACGTTTTGAAAATACACCAGCAAATTCCAAGATCTTGAGGGCAGTTTTGCTGTGAAAGGTGCCTTTGGAAGTCTGTTACCAGCCTCCCTTTAAAAAAGCCTTTGCCAATGCATCCAATGAGAACATAATTTGAAATCACAGCCCCTTTCTGTTATTGACTTTTCCGAGTTTCGGTTGTCTTCTCGTAGACAAGACTTCATACCTATCTAGAGTATTGTGTGGCTGCTAAAATCGTTCCAAATATATTTAGTATACCATGAAACCACTTTCTCTTTACTTAATATTAGCAATAAGAGTACTCCTCATAATGTAGGTTGCCTAATCAATATTTTAACTGGTCTAAAAAGAGTACCAATTCTACAAAGCAACCAGTTTGAGTTATAGAAACAAATTGTAGTAAACATAACATAGGCAGTTTAAGAAATAGATCGGTTGAGAATATGCAAACCCAAGCAACTTTTAAAGTAACGCCACATTTACTCACTTGAACTAAACATTAGCTTTTATTTACAAAAAAAAAAACAAAACAGAGAACGAGGTCTCGTTAAAAAGCAAGTTCCGCCCCTTTGCAATAAGAACCGAATCTTCATAACATCACTACTATACATATTGCACCCTCATATGTGAGTATAATGTATTGAGGTCGACGTAAAGTTGAAGTAGTCTGTGTGATAGGCAGCGTGCTTCTCAGGCGCCCATGCAGAAACAGGCAGTGCTCGTAAAAGGCAAGTTGATAATTTTAATATCAAATATTTGTGCCAGTTTTTATGCTTATGTCAACATGTGTTATGTATTATGCGCATGTTATTCTTGGTTTAATTTTTTTGAGTGCATTCAGTGGAAATCTTCATGGCGTTGTTCTGTTACACTGGTTGACCCGGCACGTTTGCCATATGTGACACATGTTCGACTTTGTGTTAACATAAATTAATTTTGTGTCTGTTCTAGAGGATTTTGTACCATTTTTAATTGAGGGAAGGTTGACAAGTTTTGCTGATTCTTTGAATTTGTTCTGTTCGTTTGAATTAATTGTAAACAAAAAGCTATCGAATACTGTGTATAAACAACCAATATGTATTCATTAAGGTGTGATTGAAAGCTGGTAATGCTTCTAAAATTTAATTCAAAAAATTTTAAATTAAATGTTTTATACACTTTCCACTACTTCGCTATTTACTTTCAACACAGCTGGTTTCGTTGTTTATAAAGTGTCACAATAAAGTGACTCTCAAGCTCTTGGGTTATGTTACGTGCTTTCAAAACTTTTACAGCAGCTTTAATTAGTTGCTTTTATTTAAAGCTATTAGCTTAATGGTTGACAGAGCGTGCCAAAATTTCTCTGATGAAGAAGTCTAGCAGCTTCCGAAATGGATCTATAAGAAAAGCTTGTCTCCAAAAAAATTTCCTATTCTATTCTAATAAAAACTTTTAATAATTACACTGGTCTACAGCCAAAAATCACCAGAGACGCGAATATAAAATTCGTATCCAAAACCATCCCGTGATTCCGAAAATCGAGGTTATTTTTAATTCAATGGTCCCGTTTTTGAGATATTTACGATTTACCGTTATTAAAAAAAAAACAAAAAGATGGCTCCATTTAATCATGTATATCTCAAAAACAACTTGAGCAATTCCAAAACGGATTTAAAAGCTAATAAAATTTGCTATAAACAATGCATACACAACTTTTCGCTAGGCCCTGTAGGTTCGAAGATAATGAACAATCAATACGGATTTTTACCTTTTTTTTGTAAGAATATAAAAAAATGTGTACTTTGCGAGGAAGGATATCGAAAATTTTTAATTTTTTTATAGATATTTTTTTTCTCTGTAAGCTTCGTTTTATTACAAAAATTAAAAGGCTTTCATCCAATAAAATCGATGTACTAATACAAAAGTTATAAGAATTCAAATAAATATAGCCATATAATACTTAAGTTCCCTACAAATATTAGCATATGTACATATGAGAATATGGGCTAAGCAACAGAGTGAGGGCCTGCCTATTCCTTTGCTCCCTTGGGTGGGTTCCGACAAGAATATCCTCCGGGGCCAGAGCATCTTTTTTCATTAGTATAACATGGTCAAGCCAACGCCTCTACGTCTGGGTGTTATTTCCTTGGACTATGTCGATGTCTGCGTAGAGCTCATAAAACTCCTCATTAAATCTTCTTCCTCAAATACTGTCGTCATCTCGTAGAGGACCATAAATACTTCGACGAACCTTTCACTCGAATACTCTAAGGGCCGACTCATCTGCGGCTGCCATCGTCGATGCTTCTGCTCCATATTGCAGGACTTTGCTTCTCAATTGCCTATTCAGCCCAAAGTAACATTTAATGGCAAGGGAAATTCTTCGCTGAATTCTATTTTAAACTTATGGTAGCCAACAGTGGGGTGGGTGCCAGTTCGCGAATGCGCTGACTCTATGCATGATGACAGAAGGTACTTCGTTTTGTCCTCGTTCACCTTCAAACCAAATTTTTTCGCTTCTTTTTACAATTGAGAGTAGGCAGAATTTACGGCGGAACAAATGTACGATACCTTGTCTGAAACCTTGTTTAGTTTCGAACGGCTCAGAGAGGTCCTTCCGGATACTGACTGAGCTGGTGGTGTGCTCCAGGCCATTTCGTACAGCCGTATAAGTTTGTCTTTGCTAAATACTTCATTTGAAAACCAGAGAACTAATCATGTCATACCTATACAGGTAATATAATCTCAACAGCTGATTCGATTTTTTTCATTTTAATTTTGTCTAAACGGTCAAACTTGCTTTCAATCAGTTTGTTTACATTTTAACATGTGCTGTGCTGTTTTGACATTTCAGAAAAGCGATTTCCAATACGGCCTCCGTGCTGTTACCTGTCTTTTTATGCCATGGAACTAATTAAAAAACGATCAACTACTAAGTAATGCAATAATATAATAAATGAAGAGAATAGATACCGCTGACACTTCCTATAACAGACTAGAGACAAATTAAATAGTACAATAAAATATCAGCGTGGAGACACAAAAAAAAACCTGACTGAAACAAGAAGTAAATATTTAATTTAATTATAACAGACTGGCATTTATTATAACAGACTGGAAAAAAAAAAACGGCTAGCAACTTTGAAAATAATGGCGGCAGCAAAAATATCAATAAAATATAAAACAAAAAAATTTTCAAATAGCCTAAGCTTCCCTTACTACGGGAGCAGAAAAATGTTGGATGGCGTGAGTAAACGTCACTGTTTCTCTCGGTAATGTTTAATAAAAAATTCAAAAGCACGTATCTATGTCAAACAAACAGAAATTGACAAAATCTTGCGACGTAGAAGACAAAATAAACAAACTGATAGACAGCCTGAGCAATATACTCTAGAAACAACAAAATAGTGACTGTGACAGCAGCATTTCATACAAACAAAAACAAAGAAAAGTTCATATGAAGTATAAAATAAGTACATGTATATGTAGATACTTATGGGTGTATATAAAAAGCTCAGTGGGGGTGGTAAATGTGTCACAAGGATTCTCGCTGCTAAGAGTATGTACACATATACGTCAGTGTCAAACTGACATTGACAGTATGAATACTGGATGTATACGTCAATGAGATCAACTGAGGCATAGAACAAGGAAAGTAGGAGAGAAATTAATTTCCAAAGTAACTTATGAGGTCCATTTTGCTAGTACGGGAGGGCGTAATCATTTGTTGCTGGTCTGTTAATTTTTTTGAAATTGTTACTTAATAAAATAAAAGTGACTAGGCTGGATACTAGACTAGACCAGAAACTAGACTAGAAAATAGACAGGACTAGAAACTAGACTTAGCCAGAAACTAGACAAGACTAAAAAATATTTTACCATAGAAACTAGACACTACTATAAACTTGACTGGACCAGAAACTGAATGATACTAGGAACTTTAGTACACTAGAAATAAGACTAGAACAAAAACTAGGCTAAAACAGAAACACGACTAGAACAGAAACTAGACTATACAACGAAGGGCTCGGGTTTGTTTTCAATTTCGAAACTTCCTCTAAAACGTGGGGATTGTTAAAGGGTTTCGGACGCCCAACAAACCACGTAACGTTTGCTTACATGCGACAATGAACACTTCAAACTATACATAATGTTGGACTACCGTTTGGTTGTCAATAACAGAGGCACATCCATCCTGTTGTTGTTGTTGTGGTAACGACGAAAACACTCCCCGAAAGTTTGGGGAGTGTTGTCGAATTAACAGTTCTTGGCCGGATTTGAACTCGGTACGCTCCGGTACTCCCTTGCGGTACTGCCCGACTGTCGTGGTAGCGATTTATGAACAGTGAAACCTTTTAGGTCATGTCACCCCTCCTTCTGTTATACTCAACCTATCTCCGACAGACCAGCTTCGTAATCTCTAGGCAAGCTGAAGTGTAGTTAAACTTAATGTAGTTCTTCTGTCCTATAGCGATACCAGATTCGGCCATGCCAGTCCCCTGAAATCCATACCCAGCAACATACATCATTTAGATTACATCACTCCTACCCTCTCTATTCAAAAGATACTCTACATAAGATCCCCTAAGATTCACCAGTGGGATCATGACTATATCCAGTGCGCATCGCTCTTCACTAATGACTCCTAAATGGGCAGTGGTATTTGCTTGGAATATCTCTCAATCTCCATAAATATAAGTCTCAATAGCTATTGCGACGTATCTCAGCCTGAAATAACAACAATAAAGGACTACGCCCCTACAAAAGACATCTATATACATGTAAAATGTCTCAGACAGTCAATCGCTTGCAGACAGACGTTAAAGTATGCTATGCACTACACCAGTGATGGGGTCTAAAGTCGCAGTGCTGTACATGGAAACTACATGATCGACGAACTAACGAGGAAAACCACTGAATATATGGAAGTAAGCCAGTTGGAAAATACTGCTCCTACTCTTGCTCCACTTGCAGTCACATCCAAGGTTTCTAATGTCACCCTAAGTTGATGGGGCCAGTTGATATACGGATATGATGCCTCTCACCTCTCATTACCCATCGTCTCCTTCTTTATAAACAACAACAACAAGTCCGATGGGTGGTGAAAGTGAGCGCTTGGGAATAGACCCGAATGACTTTTTTTGCAGCTGTAGGGACTAGGAGGGGAATGTTGAGTACTTTCACTGCAGATACTCGTATGAACTATCTGTACAAGAACTTCATTACCACCTTAGCAGGTCTAGGCTTTGCTGAAATCTTCCTTCAAACGGACGAAATATCAACTTTGAATATATATGGGTCAACAGACCTTAGTGTAACTGTCAGGTGTATTAGTAAGCCTCTCTGTCAGCCTTTTTTTGACCAAACATGTCAGCAGCTTTTTTCGCGTGTGGTCGAAAAGGACTTTCTTTTTGATTTCGGCTCAAATTTTAATTATACTATTATTATTTAATTAAATACATTCTAATCTACTCTTCAACCTTAACATATTATAAATTCCTTTTAATTTACGGATGTACTAGCCATGGAGCCACACCACAAATACGCTGGATGACCAGCAGCCACCCAAAGAATTTGTCAGATTTGAAATCGACAGCGTTTTAACCACAAAAGTTCTACGTTAACAAATGATGTTGTAGTTGTTGCTTTTATAATTTCTAAAGCTCGCTTGCCGGTCGAAGCACGCCGAGACCGTTCAGTAGTTTGGAAATACGCACATTAAGCTAATTTGAAAATCCCTCTGTGTCAGAAACTCATGTGAGTGTGTATTAGTGTATGTGTACTGGAGTTGGTACCCTACAAAAAATGTGCTGAGTGATAACAACAAATAAGGAAACTGTAGTATAAATTACTTATTACACTGTACGACAGAGCTTTAGGCATGAATAAATTGAAAATCTGAAACTAACAAGAACTAAAGATTGCACAGCAAGAAAGCAAAAAAAATACCAAACTCTTGCTAAGAATTATTTTTAATTCAAACCATGTGTTTCCTTCCATATGTATTTAAATATTTTTTTTTTCTTTCTCAAATGACCATACCAAATAGATTGACCTGAAAATAAAAAGATATTTTAGATTTTTCCTCGAGGTTGAATGATTTCGCCCACGACAATGAGCCATAAGTTCACGGTTCTTATGACTTCATTTAATTTCTTTTAGTATCGGTTTATATACTCTTTATTTTACTTGATTCTTGAACCATTTACCTGAGAATATCTCTAAGGGAGTAGGCTGAACCTTTTGTAAGTGGACATTAGTGCAACAAAATACTTTTAGATTTTTTGTTTTAGTTTTTATCTCTGGTATGATAGGTAAGGAGATAGATAGGGGGAAGTATTTCGGAAGAACTCTACCGATGGAGACTTTAACTAAACTTATATGATAGAAAGGGATATGGCATAGAAACGGCAGCTAAGGAAAAGTGGATAATGATGAGGAATATGAAAACGGGTTTGGACACGAGAATATAGATAGGGAATAACACAACTGCTTAATAAGCTAGAAAATCGTACAAAATTTTATTTCTCAGTTATCAAAATTGTGTAAGTTCGCGTTTAACTAATTGAACTCGACTTGAAAGCAGACATCCAAAATAATAATTATTTGTAATTTAAGTTTTAATATAAAAAAAAAACTTTTCGTAATAATTATAACTGAGAAATATTTTTTTGAGTCATCATCAGCTTTGAAGACTTTAAAAAAAATTGATTTGGATACTAATTATTTCACTTTAAAAAATTTACGATCAATTTTATTTTTTAATTTTTCCAGACTCAGGAAAATATCTATTGAAATAAAATAATTATTTTCGAACTTTTATGAATATTTCATATAACAGTTGAGTCCCTGCTAGAAGTTAAAAAAAAAAAAATGTTTTGGAAAAAATTGAAAAATTCTAAAACCCCCTATGAAAGTGACAAAACAAATTTTTTTAATTACAGTAGTTTCCACAATATTAAAAAAATGACAAGAGAAAAAAAAAGTAATTTTTAATTTGCATAAGTTTTGAAAAAAAAAAATATTTATAAATTTTTTTCTTTGGCAGAACTTGGTTTTAGGATAACTATTCACCAAATTGTATTCAAATCGAAAGGGGTCGATTTCAACTAAGTGACGATTTGACATGGAAATACCCATTTGAATGTTGCGATGAACTGCAGTCCTTGTAGTTTTCATGCGCCATGTTTGTAAGTCTGCTAATAAAATAAAATAAAATAAGTAAATAGCGAATATATTTTTGGTGGTTATATCCCTTTGATTCAAAATCAGTAAACTACTCTGTATGCGTGTTTCTTTTGTGTTGCTTCATTTGTATGTCATTTGGCTTTTGATGCTGTTTCAATGCATTTACCGCTGTGTCATGCTCTCCTCCTCCCTTACCTAATCGTTTTCATCATCTCGTACATTGCTTTAATCTGCTTGTTGCTTAGTTTTACATTTTGTGTAAGTTTGTTAAAATTTTAGAAGAAAATGTTGTCCTTTGATGTACACATGAAGGGGTTTTGTTGTTTCTATTGTTGTTGTTGTTTGCCGTTTTTATATATAACTTCCTTTAACAAATTTTTCTGTAATCCTTGCCCCTTAACGGTCTATTGCAAAGCTTCTTCATCAGATGAAGATACCAGCACTTACCTGCCCGCTTAAACGGAGAAAGCGAGTACCCCCAAAATAAAATGCTGATTTAGAGTCCACAAATGGTTTGAAGCAACCTTCAAGAGCTCTGAAGCAGATGCCTAACTTTGGTCTCATTGCACTGTAAGTTTGGCTTTCTCCGAACTAGGAAAACGAGCGCGTTTGATTTTAACTAAGGATGTTACGAATGACCTACTTTTAATGAGCAAAGTCTGTGTATTTACTTGGTTATCACGACACTATTATCAGTCATGGTTGCGAAGTTGAGACTAATTCGTCTATTTGGAAAG
Organism: Merzomyia westermanni; assembly: GCA_949987695.1. Classification (NCBI taxonomy): domain Eukaryota; kingdom Metazoa; phylum Arthropoda; class Insecta; order Diptera; family Tephritidae; genus Merzomyia; species Merzomyia westermanni. The sequence goes on from OX465289.1 coordinate 18,034,847, forward strand.
CTGTGTTAATACCAACAACAAACAATGCCAGTCTAGAAAACGAAATACATTGAAATTAGACTCGAACCAACAAACTGCAAAGTCAAAATTACTTAGTAGGCAAGATCTAGATATATAGAAAGCCACAAACGATACATAACTCGGTTCCCAAGATATTGACCAAAATGTGGGCCACCAAAAATCTTATTTGTTTGGACAATTTAAGGTGTTCAACAGAAACCTTAAAGTGATAAGCTGAATTGATTCAGTTCCATGCCAATTATAGACACACACAAACTCATACATGTATGGGAAGGGTGGTCCATTTGGTGATTTATTTTAAGGGTTCAAAAACTTTACTTGACTAGTTGAAATCGATAGAGGTCCGCTGGAGGCGAAATGGATTAATTGAGATCTACTTTTTACTTGCCAACAATGTGGTCTCTATGAAAGTAGACCTAAAAACCATATGAGCACTAACCTAGTTTATGTGAAAATAGAAAAAGTTCAACCTTTCTGTTTTTTTACAAGGTTAATGTTTAATAATATGAATTAATTAGTTTTCCTAGGCGGCAACACTTCAGTAGAAGAGCTTAAAATACGTCACGTTATATGCACTCCAAGCTTAATTCGAATGGGTCTAGTCGTTGTCGAGATAATAACGAATGTACAAAAAATTAATTCAATAGGATTAGGCGGCAAACCTACTTGAAGACATTTTGGTGTGTATATATTAGAGTACATCACGGTGTTTGGAGAAAAAATATGTTGAAAATGTTACAAGTTCTAATTTAAAATTAAAATTTTCATCTTTTTACCTGATGCTGGAAAAAAATTTCTGAAATCGACAAGAACTAGGAATTCGTACCAGAGAGGATCATTTTACACATTTTTTTTTGGTGATACACTGTAAAATATCTAAACATAAGAGCATGTCGCAATTTAAATAAAAATTCTAAATGGTGGCAACCTTGTTAGCGGCGACACTTAATTAAGAGCGCTTAGTTTGTATCAGATAACCTATGTACACAATTTCGTAGAAACGTGTCAAGTCATTTGCGAGGTAATAGCGCACATTTGTTTGATAACCATATGAGTCTAACTCATTTTATTAAAAAAAATTAGATAGGTGACAACTCTGTCAATACACCCTAAGTGGCAACACGCTAAAGGAGAACAGGTTTTAATGCTTCTAGATCATACAAAGGAGTAAAGTCGTTTTTAAGTTAATAAAAACAAAAATAATAGAATAACGTGGCAACCCTAAATTCTGGACCTACCCAAAAAATTGAATTGAAAAGCTCACTTAATGGGAAAAAATGTAATAGGTGGCAACCTCGTAAAAAAAATGTTAGAGCTCACATATTCATCTAAATTCTTAGTATCAAATATCTGTCTCAGTATCAAATTTCATTCAAATCGGTTCGGGTTGTTTGCGAGATACTAGTGGATATACAATAATAGGTTATTTATTAATATTTAGTATTATAAGATATCCATCAGCTTTCAAACATTTCTGAAATTAGTTACTATTCTAATACATGTATCGCCCTTTACTTGTTCTTTCCGAAAAACAGTCTGTTACACCCACACAATCAGTAGGCACGTGTGACACGTGATATACAGTAAGTTGGCATTCAATTAATTAAATGTTCCAAAGTCACAGATGCGGGTCTTAAATACTCGCTCGCCCACTCACTCTAACCGCCACTGCGTTGAGGCGAAACAAGATTTCAATATATGCGTATGTGTGTAGATTTGTGTGGATGTTTTTAGGTTATCCCGTTATCCTGGTAGCAGCAAACAAATGAAGCTTATGTGTAGTCCTTTGACAAAGAGATTTTTTTGTGGGCTTCGAATCAAAGAAATCCCTTGAATGCGTGTACTATACGAGAAGACATTCATACGCACACACGAATCGTGAGCTGAATTTGTGAAAAGTTTGCCCACATTAAAGATTATTCTCTTATAAACCCCACATCACCGCTCATCCACGTTATTGACCATTTCATAATTTACACAGCTACTTAAATCTCAATTGAAGTGATGGGTCAGTTTGATAAAAGTTGCCAAACAAATGAAAGATAAATATCATACACTTTTGGCATATTTAGGTTAATCGATTTTGTTTTTGTTGTTGTTGTTCAAAATTTAGGGTGTATTTTGCATATGTGTGTGAGAATATGCAAAGTCCTTTTTCTGTTTAAATGTAAGTATGAGGCTATATTTGTCACAAAAGATTCTTGCATGTGTTTAGTAGTTCAAACTTTCAATAGCGTTTATCTAAGGGACTGTCAAACATATTTAATGCTCTGAGCTTGGGACCCGTCGCCTTAAACGGTCTCCTAATAAAACTTGCATTAAAACCACTATGAAGGCGGACAACTCGACATAGTTGCAGTTGTCAGCTTGTTAAAATCAGCATCAAATCAAATCATTTCTGGACTCATTTGAGGCTAACTAATGACACAGGGCTGACATAACATTATTAAAGGATCCACGATCATACCTCAAAATATTTCTTGGCGAATTTCAAGCACAGGTGAACAACATAAGTTCATGTGAAGTGCAATGTTTCAGCTTTTAGCCAACCCTGTCGAATTTAAGTCGCTTCCAATGTGGTGCATAAAATTTGAAGGGCCTCTTACCTAACCCAAGGAGACTAGCGCATTCGAAACGTACGTCAACTAATCCCAAAATCCTTGTCACAAAATGTTTCTCTGAAAAATGCAAACATTAACTAGGACCGCCATCTTGAGGCAGTCGAGAAGCCAGCATTGTGCATTGCAAAATCATCATAGTATGCACCTGCGGCATTATCGAGAAGCTGAATGACAAATAAAGGGATCCTCAGTTAGCTAGAAGCAATATGATGGATGTAATGGGTGCATTGATTAGGACTGTTTTTGAGCAAGGGAAACTGTTGTGAGTAGAAATGTCTTTGTACATGGAAAAGGAAGCTGAAGTGAATATGTATGAATGTATATGTATATATGAATTTTGGAAGTACTCAGCTGTTGCGGTTGCACTTTCTGATCTTCGACCTGCAGCACTTCATATTTGCTATGGTTAATATGGCAAGATTTTTTAGAAGAACCAAACTGCATCTGACGTTGGCAAAGGTTTTGCTCTAAGCCGCTGCTTCTTCCAGGCGGGTATGCTCCTTGTTCGTCGAATAAATATTTATCTTTTAAATAACCTACTCAGACCCAATTGCGACTTTTTGGCAAAGGTTAATTACCTACCTTTGATTAGTGAACTTTTAGAAACTTTCAACATAGACATTTTTTGTAAGCAAAATATTAAACCGTACATAAAAATTTGTTCATGAAATTTATAAAATGCTTAAAGTGTAAAACCTTTAATTAATTCATACTCAAAACGCTTATGTATAGCTTATTACAGCAAGTTTAATTTAAATTATTTTTAAAAACATTTATTTCTTTCTGAAATTTCCTAATTATATATTCACTGCAGCTACTTTTATTAAACCAACTTACGTTTATAAAAATCAAATTTATCTTTATTCTCACTTTCAATAAACATAAATACGGATAATACTCGTAAAATATATCTTCACCCTGATGAATAAAAAAAATTGAATAATAACACTAATAAAATTGTTTCACCTTTATAATTTTATTTGCTCTTAAACTTCTCAACTTCAAAGTTGCCAAACAGAACACAACAAAAACAATAAAACAACATGCACACTATGCCATTATTTCAAACGGTGTTGAACTAAAGCAACAAGCTGTTTGTGGCATACCCCACAAGCAAACAACTTTAAACAAAGCCATTATAACAATAACAACAACAAATAAAGCAAAATCAGTTGCAGTACACAAGTTTGCCGTTACGCTCCTGCCATTTGCGCGCTGAAAATTATCGTATTTATTCTCGCGCGCATTTGAAAATTTAAAACAGCTTTTTCCATCTTGTTGCCACAGGCTTTAATCGTACTTCGTCAATATTCACGGTAACACCACACGCCATTCATCGACACTTTCCACACTTCAACGCATTGTGCTTAAGTTTTACACTTTTTGCCTGTGATTGCCAGTCAAAGCTGACTGAAAGTGCAAAGAACAATAGAAAAAGTATTAAAGCAAAAACAACTAAGAGCAAAAGCAACAAATATTGTTTTGTAATGTTAGCGTTAGCAAGAGTGGTATTGGCCGTATTATGTTTGAATGTTTGTATGTATATTTATTGTTGTTGCATGTTGCACGTTGAACAGTTGCAGCAAGTCGTTAACAGCCGTTAGATGTAAGAACAAACCACACAAAAGCGATAGGAGCTATAGTAGACATGCAAGAGATGAACAAGAAGAAGAACAATCTATGTATGAATATGCCAGTAGCGCTAAGCAGCAAAGCTTTCGAAAGTGCCAACAAAAGGATATGCAAGAAATCCGATGTGGCAAATAACTTGTGTGAAAAGAATGAAAAACAAAAGGTAATATTGGAAAGCATCTACAAATATATCTACATCAATGCATCATGTACAGCAGCGCATAGAGCTTGTTATACTTGAAAGCGTGTACATGTATATGTTAGACTGGGCAAAACGAAATTGCCTTTTAATCCCTGTCAATTATATTAGCCTGGCTTTTTATTTTGTTCTTTCTTTTTTACAGCTCTCTACATTCTTTAAATTATTTTACTGACTTTTAGTAGTATGTTTTATCATCCCTCAATAAATGGCAACAGAAGAAATGTATATTAGTATGTAAAGTTAATTTTTGATTATGAAAGTCTGATAGGTGCACAAAGTTGGGATTTATTGCAAATAAAAAACTAGTATTTACATTTTTTTTTTAAAGAAGTTTTTCCATCCCCGCAACCCACTTGAAATTTCGAAGCAAAAATTTTCAAACCAGTAAAAATATTTAAAAAAATAAAATTTTCGTATTTGCGACACCGCTTCTGTTCGACGTTTGTTTCCTTTCAGTCTACGTAAGTTAGCTAAATAATGTCTAGATCTATAAGAACTCGCGGAGTTGTTACAACATGCCCAATTTTTTGAATACCAAAAGAACTCTTTCGTAAAATGCTGCCAAAAATTGAAAAGTGTTTAAAGTATTTTATGTTTGCTTCAAATAATTAAGTGAAACAGAAAGTTTTAAACTTGGTTCAACTCTCAAGCATTCACAACCGTAGCAGAGATGACTAAAGATATTTGGAAAAGGGCCCCAGTTTCAATTGTTTCGAGAGCAACGATAATATTTATGCTTAAACAATATTAAAATAAACAAGTAAGGAAAGCGCTGTCTTCGGCTGTGCCGAGGGCTTTATATCTTTTATGAATACGCATCACGGTCTTAAGTGTTCAATCCTTACTTACAATGAGTACAAATTCTACAAAATTTGAGGGTCTTACCCTGTTAGTTTAAAGATATATAGCCCAAACCCCGTTTATCGGAAAAATGTGTTGTATAGGGGCTATACTGTATATTGGTACCATCTTGATGATTTTCACTACACATATTACATATGTAATAAATACTCTAGCTGGCGGATTTTGTGTTCCTCGCTATTAAGTTGCAATAGTTATAGCCCAAAACCCATTTATCGGCAACATCGATTGTATGGGAGCTATGCCTTGTATTGTTCCGATCTTGTTGGTTCCGACAAATGGTGGCCTCATACCAAATTTCATCGAGATATTTCTAAAACTGAGGGGCTAGTTTGCGTTCAAACAGACAGACGGGCGGACGGACAAACGGATATGGCTATATCGATTTAGCTCATCGCCCTGATCATTTCGTTATGCTTATTGGTGGGTCTATCTCTTCTTCTTTCCATACTTACAAACATCGGACAAAAGTTATAATATCTTTTTTGTTCATGAAAGATATACCAATTAGACTGACACAAAAATTATAGTAATCAAAAATTCATATTTTATATATTGCATGTTTTGAGCCTTATTGTGTGTGAAAACTAATTATTTCTTTTTAATTTTTTCAAAGAGCTTGCAGGGGTGAAACATTTTTTTTTTGCGAAATTAAAGACTATATTCGTTTTTTCAATGCAATCCCCAGCTTTTGACGGGCATTGGGTTTCCATATTCTGAAAAAAGTCGGAATCGGCTAATTAAGGCTGCACCATAATGTATATACATATGTATTGAATTTGCTTTTTGGATTTTTGAATTTTATGGATTATACGCAATTGCAGTTGACCGTTTTTTTAAACGCAAATGTAAACTCGTCAAATAGTTGGAATCGATCCATTACGGTTTGAATGAAAGTTGGTGGGGAGTTTTTTTTTTTTATCATAAAACGAAGTTTTGCCAAAGTTATGTTCACTTTATTCCCCTTTTTTTCTTCTTTTTTTAGTTTTTCCAATACTTCAGAAACTACTATTGTTGAAATAATAAGCTTTGTCGCATTCAAAGGGCTACTTAGAGGTGCAAAAAGAGGTATTTTGAACAAACCAAAAATTAGGGGCCAGAAGCAAAAGAGTCTAAGTGAAAGTTTTTTTAATTTTGAGTTATACCCATAATTGTATAGTTAAATACAGTGTCCATTTGTTGACAAAGAGATCCATGTAATTTCGGACATTTTAGTGGCGTCTATTAGCCCGGCAATAAACGCACTATCCAGAATTTACATGGAACTTTCAATAATAATAATAAACTTTAAACTAACCCTTCATTTATAGCTTAAAAAAAATTTAAAATTTTTCGAAATCGAAAAAATTTTATTTCGCCAGTAAATTATGGATTTGAATTTTGTTTTTGGAGTTGTTTTTTTTATTTTCTAGTCGAGTTCAATTGGTTTAACATAAAATTACTCAATTTTGATCAAATTTTTCCAAATGGCGAAAAAAATACTGCAAAAGTTTTCGACCTTAACATTGGGCAATTTTTTCTGCTTGACTAAAAGAATATTGAATTGAAAGCAACTAACAAGATCACACTTGATTTTGAGAGGATATTTTAACTTTTAAAAGAAAATTGTATTTTGTTACTATCAGACCCGGCAGGCGTTGTCCTGCTTGAAAGTTGAGTTGCTTATACAGGGTGTTTTTTTTACAGGTTTGTTTTTCGAATAGAGATAAAACTGGCATTTTGTGGTCAAATCTGGCAACTCTAATGTCATTTATGTTCAGTTTGGTTTGCCATTTCATCATGAACAGGTTGACAAAAGAACAACGCTTGCAAATCGTGCAAATTTATTTCGAAAATAATGGTTCAGTTCGCGAAGTTTACCGCGAGCTCCGTCCATTTTATGGTCGACATAATCGTCCATCAGAGCAATTAATTCTGTTAACCATGGATCGTTTTCGCACTACGTTTACTCTATGTGATAATACGCATCCGCAGAGACGTCGAACAGTGCGCACCGAAGAAACAATTGCCGCTGTAGAGCAAAGTGTTGAAGAGGACCCGAATGAATCGATTCGCCACCGTGCACAGCAATTGGAGCTTTGTCCATCAACTTTATGGAAGATTTTGCGCAAAGATCTTGGCTTGCGACCTTACAAGATCCAGCTTGTGCAAGAATTAAAGCCGCGAGACCATGCAATGCGTCGTGATTTTGGTGTATGGGCCGAAAATGAGATTGATTTCGATGCTGATTTTCATCGCAAAATTTTGTTCAGTGATGAGGCTCATTTTTGGTTGAATGGCTACGTCAACAAGCAAAATTGCCGCATTTGGAGTGAAGAGAATCCACATGAGACCCTTGAAACGCCATTACATCCACAAAAACTGACTGTTTGGTGTGCTCTATGGGCTGGTGGAGTCATTGGGCCATACTTCTTCCGCAATAATGCTGGAGAGGCAGCTACCGTTAATGGAGACCGGTATAGAGCCATGATAACCGACTATTTTGTTCCCGAATTGGATGGCATGAATGTGGATGAGTTGTGGTTCCAACAAGACGGCGCTACATGCCACACAGCGCACGTCACAATCGATTTATTGAAGGAAACATTCGATGAGCGCATAATTTCGCGGAATGGACCTGTCAATTGGCCACCAAGGTCGTGTGATTTGACACCATTGGATTATTTTCTTTGGGGATATGTGAAGTCGCTCGTCTACACCAACAAACCAGAAACGTTAGGGGAATTGGAAGCCAACATTCGTGGCGTTATTGCCGACATACGGCCCCATATGCTCGAAAAAGTGGTTGAAAATTGGACCTGTAGAATTGGCTTTATTCGAGCCAGCCGCGGCGGCCACATGCCCGAAATCATATTTAAACATTAATGGCATAAAATTATTCTTCCAATAAAGCCAAATTGATGGACCTTCAAACGAGTTTCTTGTGTTTTATTTCAATTCGAAGTTCTATACCCCTAAAAAAAACACCCTTTATTTACCAAATTGTAGTCCCTTCCCTGCTCAGTGGCGCTTCCCCGTATTTATTTTATCCTCTTCATTTTCCTCTAACACCTCCTCTTATTATCAAATTCTTTATTGCTAAACCCCTTCTACCCCGTTTTCCTTTGCGGGTACTGATATGTACATAGTTTAGAAGATATACCGGTTTAACTTTTTTTGGTCTTGGTAGCGCTCACCTTTTCCAAGGTATCTATTATAAAATATCATTAACTGGAACCAAATAAATTCCTAGCTTTACCGATTTGCAGCTCTATATAACCTGGTGGCTTTTCCAAAAACTATATACAGCCTATGTCGTGCCCAACGAATTTCTGAACCTACCGTGAGAGTTCCAGCGACATCGACAATAATCCGTTGACTTTAATTAACACAAAGAAAACACAAAATATGTGGAAATATGTAAAAATTATGTTAATCTTGACTGAAAGGTACATATACCCTAATATCATTAATTTAGATCAACTACATTTAGAGTTATAACTAATTGAAATTTAATGTAGCCACAGAATTTCTAAACCTATCGTAAAGATCGACTCTAAACTTTGGACATTAATGAAGCACAACCAAACACAAAAAATGTGGGCGTGGCACCTATAAAAGACACACATTGATTTTTATTTATAAGATTTTCAAAATATGAGGCGACTTCCTGTTTCCATACAAGCCAGGATTTGCCAGAAGTAGCGTCAGAGAAATTTCTAACATTAGGGATTCACTCTTTAAATATATAAAACGTACATTTTTTTATTAATTACAAATATTTTATATAGCTGAGTATTTTTGATACCTAAAACTACTTAATCATTCACTTTTAACATATATTTTGCATCTTAGAGTCAGTGTTTTTTTGGTGCCAAATAAGCTATCATTAGGAGCAAAATAGAGATTTGACGAGATAAATTATTTTCCATCAACAGCTGACTTGCTTTATCTGGTTCATTTGTGTCCATCGCTGAAATGTCCAAAAGAAAAAAAATTCACACAAACATGGCGATTTTTGAAGATTATCCTTCACTGGAATCGCAGAGGTCGCCAAAAGTTGCTAAAATGCATATAAAGACTGATCTCATATTTTTATAAAATTAAGTGACCTATCAAAAAGCTCTGAGTGATCACGCTTTAAACATTGGTATGGTTTGCTGACTGCACGTTTTAGCTTTAGAAATTTGCTTAAACCGCAAAAATCAGCATAGAAAAAAGATTATTAAAGATTTTTAAAGGAAATTGATTGCTGATTCCCAATTAGCCCTCAGAATTTAATGAGCCGACCCTTTACGCAAAAAATTTGATTCAGCAGCTGTTGTGGGAAATTTAATTTTATACAAGATATGCTAGAGCAAACTAAGCTTGAAGGTCTGGAACTTTCACAATATATTTTTTTCGTCATACTGTAAAATAATAGAAATATATTTAAAAACAATTTTTTTGGCTCAGTGTAATGTGCTTTATATATGCACATACACTTTTCCTTACAACTACATTTTGATTGTTTGTTCCTGGCTTACATCGAGGCGCTAAGACTATGCTTTCTGCCACCTACGGCACGCTTTGTGTACATTCTCAATACGCTCGTAACTTTTTTTCCATCAGCAACTAGTAACAAGCCAGAAGTATACACTTGAAATTTTCCGCTTCCCGTAACTTGTTCGAATTGCAATCCCAATAATTTTTAATTTTACGGCCTACAAAACGTTTTGAGACCCTAGCAGTAACTTTAGCTAGTTCTAGCTAGTTACAAGCTAATATAAGATTTTACAGGATAGTGTTTTTAAATAACATATGCAGGTTTGGAAAAATAATGAAAACAAATGCGTATTAAAATCTTTGAAAAATTCAAAAACGTTTCGGAAAATTAAACAGTAAAACAGAAACCCGAAGTTACTGTTTGGTAGCCCACTAAAACATATTTATTGGTTTTAAAAATCCCATTGAACTTTTACTTAAAGGCCGATGCCTGTAAACTGAAGATATTCAAGAAAAATTGATAGGACGTATCATTATTGATCCAAAAGGATTTGAAAGCAAGATTTGTGAGAGGTCTTGTTCGTCTAACGGTTTCGGAGTTATCGACCAATATGTGGACCAAGGTTACCCAAAATGTGTTAGTACAACACGGGTATCAAACGAAAGTTGTTAATGAGTGCTGTAATAAACGATGCGACTAAGTTCCATAGCTTAACTGGTTTCGGATGATAATGATTACAATCGAACTCACAGCCTTATTCCTAATTATTTATACCTAACAATTGTTATACGCCAATAGACACATTTTTGTCATTCGAAATTTGTATAGGCAAAGTATATTAAACAAAATAGTAGTGAACCTGACAGTTCTCTATTTTCTGTAGGAGTTCTTACGTCAAATAATAAAAAATTATTAACCCATTATGTTTACAATTTTTTTACTTTTATCAAGAGTGAGAAGAGGTAACAGATCGTATTCTTCTTTTCTTTAAATGGTCATCTTACCGCCTGGGCAAACACCGCAGGATCGCAAATCGGTCTCCACTTGGTCCTTCCATCGGAGTGGTGGTCTCCCTTTTCCTCTGCTTCCATCGGGCGATAAGAATACCTTCTGGGCTGGAGCATCTTCGATAATTCGCACTACGTTGCCTAACCAGCGAAGCCGCTGTGTTTTAATTCGCTGAACTATGTGTTTGCGTAGAGTTCATACAGCTCATCATTAAATCTTCTTCGATACTCGCCGTCGCCAACGGTAGAGGTCCACAGATCGTATTGCTATACATTTATTCGAAGACTCTTTATTTGATGTTAGCAAGAAATTTCGAGAAAGTGGAGAAGGGAATTTTTAAACGGCTGTAACATGTTCCCTCTGCCAGTACTGGAATATGTTCAGAAAGAAAGAATAGACGCGCTAGTTACAAAAATGCAATAAGACCGATTCGTTATCGATAAAATTCTTGAATATGATGACATGTATGAATATGGGCTTGAATATGTAAGACTTGGTAAGCCTAAGCATGCATTTATAAATAACACGAAATCTTTAGAAATGGTATTCACCAAATACAATGGGTAAGAACTTTCCCAACATAAAAATTTTGTGTCCAAACTGTTAGAGCTTTTTAAAGCCATATGTATGTATATATTTGAAATCGTTTTTTATATAAACTCTAAGAGAAACCTAGCCCTCATCCACCAGTTTTTTTTAACACAGTTCCACCGGCGGGAGTCGCCATTCTAATAATGCAATGACGTAGATGACAAAGTAGCAATTGGTGGCTAAAGTAGCTCTTTTTCACTTCTAGGTTAGAGCTTTTTTGGTCGGTAAAGCTGGTTCCTAAATAGCCGAAAGATCTTCCACTATGTTAATCAGTTTGCGGCCTCAGCAAATCCGATTTAAGTTTTCAAAAAAATGTTGTATGAGACTCAAATATTGTGCTCGGGCCACAAAGTGTTAATAAGCTTGTTTATATATTTTTGAAGTAAGAATTCCTACAGAAACAATATGTATTAGTTGTCAATTCTACCTTGTTTAATATGACTTGGTTATGTACGCAAAACCAACAATGACAACGGAAAAGCTTTTCTAGGTCACCATATAAAAGGAAAAAAGCTCCTAAGAAAATAGGTTTAAATAAATGAAAAGTTTTTTTTAAGCCACTTATGTATATTTAATATTACAATTTCTAGTTTTTTAATATAATCATAGGACAATCGCAAAATTATCCGCAGCAGCTGCGTCATAGTACGAGTTATAAGGACTCACTGAACTTAGATATAGGAGGGCCAAGAACCTACTCGTATTACAAGGCTAGCTAACCCAGCGCTGAAGCATGCTGCAACTGAGAATTCCCGTTTTTCGTGTATTTTACGATGTTCCGTACTCGTAAACATCAGAGAAAGAATTTATTGATTTGACAGATCCATGGTCCAGTCCCTGCACTGACCAACCATATCAATGCTAGAGCGCAAAAAGCGTGGATAGCATTGATCTGGCATTGACGGCGAGGATAAGGATATTATGATGAGTTTTGCACATGGCATTTTGGATCCTTGAACGAATAACCCATTTTTTCAATCCTTCCGCAAAAGGAATATTGTTTTAAGTTTTTTGTCAAGAATAGCCTGCGACAGAAGTAGCCCCTTTTCATTTTAGGCATTAACATTTGGCATATTGCGGATTTGTCTGAATCTGCGCTGCTTCGGAAGTACCGACTCTGGACCTTGAATAAAGGCTTTCACCATAGTTCTTTCACCACACCATAGGATAGGATCGGTCAAATAACTGTTTTGTATTCCCATGCTATGACTTCTGGGCTCAGACCCAACTATCTACGCTGGAAAAAACCCGGCAGATAATTATAGTTTACGTATTATACTGTCTAAAGCCAGAGCAGTGGTTAGATAACAACACCCTTTCACTGATGCTCTATTGGTCCACTAACTAATTCTTATTCGCCTTTGTACTTCAAGCATAGGGATCACCTCCTTACCTTCAAAACTCCCTCTCTATACAAACTTATCTCCATAGTATCTGCACTCAAACTCAAGCATCGCTGTGATTTATTACTCGCTCAGCGAGTAGCAGCGATTATTATTGCTTGCTGCAATCCAGTTCATTGCTAAACATTACCACAAACTAAGTGACTTTATGTGAGTTTGTTGGCTATTGGTCGACTTTCTGTAATTGCAAAGTTCGATCTCTGCTTAATTTGTATGCTAACAGACTTAAAGCTACTGTAGTTCTTCTGTGTCCTCGAAGGTTGGTGTAGATAATTGTGTATGACGACGTCTGGCAGAGAGCGCATATACTCGTAAGTAGGATTTCTTTTTGGATTTAAATAGGTTTTGTTTTGTAGCGGTTTTCTAGGTTATTTTAATGGCACATCCTGACATGTCTCAGTTCTTCTTCTTTTTTTTTTGCTCTCTCCTACTTATCATCTACTTTGAGAGTGTGATTTTTTTGTTAGATTGCTTGTTTCACATCACTTTGTTGTGCCCGAGGGCGCTAGCGTATACTCCGCAGAAAATGCAATTAGTCTAGAATGAATTGTGAATGATCCACAAAAGAGCATTCGACCAGGTTTCAACTGTTTCTACGGAAAAGACCAATTGTACATATTTTAACTCGTATGGGTGCTGTCGAAAGGGTAAATGTTCTTCCCCTACTCGTAAGATCGTCGTCTTTTCTACTTTTTGCCCCTAAAAGTATGTAAGACAAACTAAAAGTAACTTACCCCAGCTATGCCTATAACTAGCGCTAGTTGAGATCAAATTTAACACACAGCAGACGGAAGGTATTAAGCGCGGGTCACAAGCTATGAAGATTAGTTTTATCGAGAAGCAAACTAGTAATGCTATCCAGTGCTCTAGAAGCACATTTGTTGTGAACAAGAGATTCCTTTTACAGGCTAGCAACACACTTTTCAAAGGTGTGCCGTGCACTTCAAAGTCCCTTCTTGCTGTTGTTGTCTTTTCTCTTAGAATGTATAATGCTTGCAGCAACTGTGTCAAATAATCATCTTTATTTCTTTGTATGAGTGATTGTGTGCTTGTTGTTATTCCTCCTGCCATTGAGTGCTTGGAAAATCAGGTCGCAACCTCAGGTTTTGATTACGTGGCATGGATTTTAAACCTGAGCCAAGCGAAGATAAATGCTCTATAAAGTATAAAAGTTGCGAAGCCGTGAAATGACGCACGCTAAGCCAGCTGGCTATGCCAATTAACAGGGATTTAACAATTGTTTTCTTGTTATTTTGCAAGTTTTTCTTAAACGCTCATTCACACTCTTACACGCCAGCACAGATGAAGCGGAAAATGAAAAATAATTCGAAAATTAACAAAATATAAAAATATATCGAAGTCCATATTGTTAGCCTACAAACATTAGGGTACTGCAATGCATAAATGGAACTTTACACTTTTAAACATTTTAGGCTAAATTTTGAGGTTTTTTATGCTATAACATTTCCGCGATATAACAACTTCTCACGTGGGTGGAGGTTGGTTGGCTTTGCTTGACTAGAAATATGGTCATCTTTTTAGTTCTTAGCATAAAACGTTTATTCTGTAGTCTGGCTGTAACCTGATCCAATAACCGGATTAAATAACCTGAAGTTAGTCAAGTCGTAATAGATGGCGTACATTGCTCCAGCGTGCTGGTTGCGCGCACTCCAGCTGGGTGGCAGGAATGACTTTTAGGTAAAGGGCTCACAAAACTTTCTTCTGTTATGCAGGGAAGGCTTCCTAATTATTCCGAATTAGCGAGGGAGATGATGAACAAAATAATCTGAGGGAATAGTGAAACCTCTCGTTTTAACTATCGCAGAAGCGACACAGACTAATGCAGCAGACGTACAGTTTGTGAATGTGAGCCTCAAGCCTGCAATGCCCTATGCTTATTCCTGTTAGGATGCAGATATTGCTCTTAGGGAGATGGATCATTGTTGTTATACCCCCCAGCAAAGCCTGTGCTTGTCGCAACCCTGTCATTTGAGATCAGTGCTGATCAGTCAAGTGCACCTCGTACTAGCGTAGAGTTGCTTTAATGGTGTGTTTCGCTATTGCTGTCACAGGTTCCACCCCATTGTTCATTCCCACCGATCACTCTGTGACTCAGAATCCAGGTAATGAGAATGGTGTTCCTGGCTTCCAGCGACTTATGCTATCTACGCATTCAAGAAATAGTTCAGTTTCGATCTCCCCTGAAGATATAGCGATCCGCTTATTTGTGTAACTTCGTTTCAAATTTATGTCTGCGCAAACTTTTATTGCGTAGTCATTTGCTTCAAAAATACTCGAGAATTGTCTCAGTGATATGGGAACATTGGTTCCGGTGCCCAAGATTTCTGATCCAATGCCCTATGGGGTCTTTGAGCTATCTGTATACCATACAAGAGTTTGGTCTCGCTGCAGACTTAACATTTTGGCATTGCCCCATGTTGCTTTATCTCGCAGCTCTATTTTGAATGTTATTTGAAACTCGACGATCTTCCTGATGTCATTCCTAGGAAGGTGGATGAGTTCCCACTCTCAAAGCTTCTTGATGTTGCGGGTTTGAATTATTTTTCGATTGCAAAAGCCTTTCCACGCTATTATAAGAGTTCGCTTAGCCATGTGTCTCTTGCTATGCGCAGTGCGGTCGGGACGAGCACCATCTTTAGATTTGTGCGCAAAGCCTAAGCAACGGCTACATGGACATATATTGTTCTCGAGTTTGCCCTTTGCAATGAATGCAATATTTTCTGTGTAGCCCAGGTAGCCCCTTCCATTTTCCGAGAATCATAGCAAGAGCTCGTCAATTACCAGGCTCCACAGAAGGGGTGACAGGACTCCACCTTGTAAACAGTAAGTTGTAGCGCATCGTCTCCAGAGGAGGGTTTGGCCATCCTAGTACGAAGCAGGGCCGCAGAGAGCCGATCC
Organism: Merzomyia westermanni; assembly: GCA_949987695.1. Lineage (NCBI taxonomy): Eukaryota > Metazoa > Arthropoda > Insecta > Diptera > Tephritidae > Merzomyia > Merzomyia westermanni. The sequence continues at coordinate 18,050,570 of OX465289.1, forward strand.
GGGCCCCGAGTATTTCGCGTTTCTTTCTCTTTGAAATCCTGATTATAGTACTGTCAATACTGCTTTGCCTTGCCGGGCCCCCAAAAACCTTCCGGACCCCAGGGAAATTGTCCTGACTGCCCCCCCCCCCCCCCTTCTCCCCGGCCCTGGTACGAAGTGCAAACTTACTCTGTCCATAGGTCCTATCTTGACCTGTTTTGTTATTTGCAGAGTATCTTGTTCTCAAAATCAAGTATTGGAACAGGAAATTATATGGCGATATTTACGTTTTAAGCACTATATCAACTCAAGGCGTTTTGTTTTTTGAGTCCGCAAATGGACTTCAATTTATATTTTGTAAAAGATATGTATTTACTAATTTTTTCAAGCTTTAACGTACACTGACACTTTTGAAAAAAGGATGGTAAGCATAAAAATTTAAAAAAAAAGAGTTTAAAATATATTGTTATTCAATACTTATATCTTGAAAACCATCTGTTCGCAAACTTTTAATACATACTGTAAAATTCACTCGTCACTCGTTACATTTTAAGAGAGAAACCAGCAAATTATACCCATAGCTTAACGGAATTTATTTTACTCGCTAACAGCAAGCAAAGAAATACTCTCGCTCTCAAAGTTTGAATTCTCTAATTGCACTTTAATACGCCGACTCAACACTTTTGCCGGTATACAGTTATAAACAAACACTATACACACATAATTACTTGTAAGTTTAATGTTCACCCACTGTCTGGTCTGTCTTGGCTCTGGCTCTGTGTGCTTGAGTAAATAAATATTGCAAGTATTTGGGAAAGCCACTTGAATTCGTTAATTTCGCTTAAGTGAGTGCAGTTGTAAATGGAGTTGCGAAATAGTTGTATGTTTGAATGTGTCGACGAAGGAAAGGAAAATGTTTGTATGCGTAAAATTTATTTAAGTAGATGGAGTATAAACTGTTGATGATGACAATGATGTTGATGAAGATGGATGAATTTGAGTACAATTTATTAATTCAGGTATTATTTGTAAAAGAATTTATGAGGGGAAAATGCTTAAAGTATACTTGTGGCATTTGTTGTGTTTTCTTTTGCTCGATTTAATTTGTTAGTGTGGGGTTTTATAAGGTATTTTATGGAATTTTGGTTACTGATAGATGAAAAGTTGACACTTTATTTTTGAAAAAAAAGAAGAGCGTTTATTTTACATAAATTAAATTTCGGTGAAAAAAATGTCTAGTAGTCCTTCATATACTAAAAATCAGTAAGCTCAATGCTAAATTGAAGAAGTCTGAAAAGGTTTAAATTGACTGATATGTTCAAAACTTGATTCCAAAACTTAACTTGCTCAACCAATCACTGCAGAGATTTCTGTTAAAGCATAACATTGACTATTATGTTCCGCCTAATCAGCTTCCTATTTTGTATTGTTATGACCGTACTCTGCTTTATCAGCAATAGTAAACATGGGCATGGCGGCCGCCGTGGTGTGGAGGTAGTGTTGCCCGCCTACCACACCGAAGGTCCATGGTTCGAGCCCTGGTACAGGTAACATCAAAAGTGATTTGAAAAAAGTTTTTCAAAACGGGGTCGCCCCTCGGCAGTGGTTTGGCAAACTCTCCGAGTGTATTTCTGCCATGACAGGCTTCTCAGCAAAAATTCGTCTCCTTTGTAGATGCCGTTCGGAGTCGGAAAAAAACTGTAGGTCCCACCAATTTGTAGGGAAAATTCAAATCGGCACCCGACAAATTGGAAGAGAAGCTTGGCGCAAAAATCTCTTAGGAGGTTTATGATGATATCCCTGTTGTATATCGCGCCATAAAAAAAAAAAAAACAACTCTACACAAGATCAGATTTATAGTAGGGTTGTATATCACGAAAAACTGTCAATGTTTGCTGAACATAAATTTTGATAAAATAAATCGACGGCAACACCATGTAAACACAGTGGTTGATTCGGTATTTGAGAGCTTATCCCGTTTCTTTAGTTACTTACGATTTAAAGACCCTTAGAGTATTCGAAATAAAATCTTCGAAAGATTTTGGGGACCTTTGTATGTGACTACGATCAATAACGAAGTGGGTGTGCTCAACGAGACATTATAGTTAAATTTTAATTATTTTGTTTCAAAAACAGTTGCTTCATGGAACTGAATCTTATAGCTCATTGCAGCACTCATTAGCACCTGTCGTTTGATACCCATATTGTACTAACACATTTTGGGTCACCCTGGTCCACATATTGAGCGATAACTCCGAAACCGGTCGAGGTACCGAAATAAGGGATGTCTTGAATTTTAAGTTAGACGTCTAGTGATGCAAGAGTAAATGTTTTATTCAAATCCATTTAGCAGCTTTTCATTGATGTGTGCCCAAGCATGCAGACAGACAGACAAAAATTCTAAAAACTGTTGGTTTGTATGCTCCCTGTATACATTTTTTTTTTTTTAAATCTACAATGTATGGAAATTGATTGATCTGCTACAATTTTATTATATGTATGTAGATACAAAAAAATGCTTACTTGAGTGGTTATTCTGTCCTTGATTGCAACTGAACACGACAGCATATGAGACATAATCGGTATCTAAAATCAAGTATTCATAAATTGATCCAGCAGCTGTGAAGAAAAAAAGTTAGAATATTATTTAATTTATTGTGAGATCAGTTAATGGGGATGTGGTGATTGTGAGTAAAAAAAGGTTTTTTTTTAAAAATCATTAAAAATTCGAAGACACTACGTTTTATAAAATTATTTTAAAAATATGGAGAAATATTTAAAATTTATACTCCAAGTGACTTTATACTTTTCATAAATAGGTTTCACGATTTTCACATTCCTATGCAAAAAAGTTAACGGTGCAGAATTTGACCTTTTCAATTGAAATATATATATATATAGCTGAAACCCCGTTTATAGGAGCAATCGATTGTATGGTGGCTATATGTTATATTGGTCTTAAAAAATGATGAAATGTCGGTCCAATACCATGTTTTAGGCAAATATGACAAACGGAGAAAACAAAAATAAACACTCTTAACGAGTTTTGGTCTTCTTGCTTCCCAACAGTATTCCATGTTTAAGAATATATATATGTACCTATAAATCAAATTTTGTTTACTTACGCCCATTAATAATAAACAATAGCTCGCCAGGACCAGAAATTGCAGCAGCACCTGGAGTGGAGAGTAACTGGTTCCTGTAAAGGGAAATACGATTTATGTAAAGTATCCATACAAATTTCTTAATATCTACTACTTAAATTAAATATTAAATTATATGCAAACAGCAATTGTTTCTTGTGGCGGCCGCCGTGGTGTGAAGGTAGTGTGGCCGGCCTACCACACCGAAGGTCCATGGTTCGAGCCCTGGTACAGGTAACATCAAAAGTGATTTGAAAAAAGTTTTTCAAAAGGGGTCGCCCCTCGGCAGTGGTTTGGCAAACTCTCCGAGTGTATTTCTGCCATGACAGGCTTCTCAGCAAAAATTCGTCTCCTTTGTAGATGCCGTTCGGAGTCGGCAAAAAACTGTAGGTCCCACCAATTTGTAGGGAAAATTCAAATCGGCACCCCACAAATTGGAAGAGAAGCTTGGCGCAAAAATCTCTTAGGAGGTTTATGATGATATCCCTGTTGTATATCGCGCCATAAAAAAAAAAAAAAAAAAAAAAAAAAAAAAAAACATGGGCATGGATATAAATAAAAGCCAGATAACGCGGCATATAATACAATTTTTTTTCTAATATTTGACAGATTTCTCTGAATATCTATTTACCAGAAAATTTTTTTTAAATTTAACACCAAAAGACTTTCGCCTTCCAAATAACAGTTTTACTTTTCAAAGATTTAGACCTTCTATTACTCTATTAGCCTTAGCAGCCACCAAAAATATGATTAGTCATTGGCCAGATACCTCCTTTGAAGCAATCTCAGATCAATTAGGTATTGTCTGGTCTTTGTTACCTACATTCCGAGCAATCAGCCTGTGAAAAATAAGCTTCGATATATTGTTTCTTTGAGGTCTTACTTATATATTGTAGCCTATTACAATTGTGAATATACAGTAAAGGGGCGCACAAGATAGCAGCCAACCCGATGGGTCCTAAGCAGAGGAAGTATCGAAAGCTTGATAATTATTCACGACAGCTAGCTTCTTCAGGTAAATTTGCAAGAGAAGACCGCTCCAATGCCAGAATTGTAGTAGAGTATAAAACGTCTTAATAATTCTTGTTCTGGAGTAGGTAGTGACTTCGTCGGGTAAAGTAGTCGTCAGTTTCCTTACCTAGTATTGTCATAAAAATCTTCTGACGCCAGTACTAGGAACCTGGCGGCTTAAATAGCGTTGGATCAGATTGCTGTTAGAAGAGTCCGGATAAGTATTTGAAGGAACGGTATTCAAGTCTGCATCACAGCACTATCCCTTTGGTTATCGAAAGCAGAAAGGTTAAGGTCAGTTGGGTAATTGTGATACTATTCGTGTGAGCTGGCGTTGTTCTACCTGAGTGATTTCGTTAGTCTAATGCATATCAAAAATGTGTAGTTTTAAGGTAATCCCAGACCTGCTAAATAGTCGATAAACTACCTATTAAGATATCTGCACAGTAAGTGTTAAAGAGTATCTGTTACCTCTACGTCGAAGTGGATGCGTGTGTTCACCGTTAAGACATTGGATCAAAACATCAGACATGAACATTATAGAAGAGGTCGGTATTGATAAAATTAATGAGGGGCAAACTGTACCTATGCGGAAAGCTTACTTGCAGAAAAAGAACGTGTTCACTTTGATCTGATCAGTGATCCTAATAGATCAGTCTGTTCACGATACCATTAAACTTGGAGTTATCCGTGAAGCAGACAGCGAAATGTGGGTCAAGAATATTCATGCCTTAAAATTTATAAAACCATAGTATGATATATACTTATTGCATTACCCTACAACTATAACTTTGCAGGCACAACATTCTATCAAACCAAAATTCTCTTCCATTCATTCAAGCTCTCATACAATCAGCTGTTTTTGCACAAAAAAAAAAACAAGCATACATATTCAGCTCTTTCCACACTCTCTCTCTCTCTCTCTGACTTTCTAAATAGTCGTAAACGAACGCATTTACAAAATACGACTCCTGGTTGTAGCTCAAAATTTTATTTACACACCTGGAATTTCATTCCGAATTGTGAGTGCCGTCATTTTGCGCCTACAGGAATTTACGCTCTTTCGGAGTAGAGAAATAGCGCCGCATATATTTGCACATAACACGAGTAGTGCAAAACAATTCGTAAATGACGAATAACAACGAGCTACAACATACGAGCGTTTAGCACTTGCATTATTCACCACACTTCATAGGTGTCCTGTTGAGAGTGCGTGTGTATGTGCAAGTGCTGTTATATAGTGTGTGTGTGTGTGTGTGTGTGTGTGTGTATTCGCATAACTTCAACTTCCTACTGAAAAAATTTGTATTCGCTCCAGCTGTACTGTGTACTTCCTGTGCCAGGATACCAAATTCAGTTGAGCTTTAGTTATCGTGCGCAAAGGGTGTGATTACGGTTGAAATTCGTATGAAATGAAAACATTTTTTTGTCACGCAAAACTATGAAATGGAAATAGTGTATAGCAAAAAACAAAGATAATGCTGTTAATCTAACTTAATACAAAAAATTTATAAAAAATCAAAGTGGTTCTAAATAGTTAGAAAAAATAATAGTGATTTAAGTTTTAATTGTAATTTATGTGCTTGCTCTTAAAGCGTCTACCAGTTAACGCAGAAAGGCAGTACGAAGATATAAAATGGTAACTTGAATTGTATGTGATAAATTTGTGACTAGAAAGAGCGTTAAACAATTAAATATAATACAATTCACAGCAAATTAATTTTTAAAATGCTCGCATATAATTAAACAATCACTTTATTGTTGCCTACACTAAGGCGTATAAGCCAACTTAAATAATTTAGGCCAACATTAACAACAGTATGCCGCATTTAATCGCTCGCTTCGACTACTTTCATGCGCACTTCGGGCTACTCTTTTAACGCAATCCTATTTAACAAGTTTATCGTGTCGGTTTAATTTTGTCAACGTTGGCTGATCATTGAAGGTGCTGGCTCATGAAACATTCGTTAATTGACATGATTTGTCGGCAGTCTAGCGTAGGTTAACCAAAAGTTATACCCGTTCGTAGTAATGTTTGCCTTGTTAACCAAAATCCATTTTTGGGTTAAGTGCTCAAATTAATTGTTTCTGTTTAAAATGCTAAAGCCTTAGTGAAGACTTTAGACGATGAACGGCAGTTAAGTTATAGAAAAGTGAATCAAGTGGAACAAAATCTGTGCTGTTAATATTGTGCGCTTATCATGAACAGCGATTTTTGAGTTAAGACAGCCTAAAGTGTAAGCAAAAATTAAACGCCTAAAGATAGGCTACGTTAAATGAAAAAAAAAAATACTTTTCATCATAAAAAGTTGCTTCAAACTGGCAAAAGTTATTTGCTAAAGAAATTAGCCTATCAGAAAATAGTTTTCGATAACTGAAAATCTGACAAAACTGATTCTAACAAAAAAATGTTGCGCCTTATGCTAGGCAACGTTAAAAACAAATATTTAAAAGTACTTCAAAAGAGATGTGTAGTTTGAAGTAAGTAATTTACTTAATTTTTTTCAAACAGAAAAGGTTTTTGAATAATTATAAGCCTTTGTCACACACTTTTACCCGAAATTCCGCGCCTGAGGATAGGGTACGGAGTTTTGAAAAGCATCGCTCATAGGCAGAGAACTTGACTTTGAATTGTGTGAATTGCTCTGATTGTTGTTCATGATACTAAAATAGTTGCTCATGATAGCTACCGTTATAGAAATGTGAAAAACAAACAAGCCATATTATATACTCAGTGTTTCTACAGAACTTTGGTGAAGCTTAGCTTAAGCGAATGATAAATATATGACTTATAACAAAAAAACTAATTTTAGTGCAAAATATTTTTGTGCGTGTAAATATGTAAAGGAAAAGTTCACAACATGGTATGCTATTAAGTTGCTATTAAGTATATAAAAAAAATATGTCCTTTAATGCAAACAACGAAGTTATCCTAGTTAATATATGCAATCATTTGAAACAATAAATTAGCAAACATAAAAAATTAAAAAGCTTTCTAAAATGATATTGCCAGATCTTTTCTGTCACATCGTAAATAGCGGCAAATACATTACAAGGCGACGCAGCAATGCCAGTCAACATATGGATTTACGTTTTATCTTTATATTTTTTCTGCTCAAATGGTCGTATGCTCAAGGTAAGCAAAAGAAAATGTATTTAAGTCGAAAAAATAAGAACGTAGTTATCTAACCGTTGAAAAATTCTCCAAATCAAAACTATAATTCGCGGAAGATCGTTAAAAATAACTTTTTTTTACACTGCTGGTAACACCAACATGCAAAGAAATTATAAATGGTATTTTAACATTCAACAAAAACTAGGTATAACATTCAGCGCGACTAGATAATTTAATTAAATCGGTAATGTTATGGATTATCAATCTCTAGTGCTATTTGGTAGATTCCACTAGCCCTCTTTATCCACATAATCTGTAAATTTACAAGAAATCTCCACGAAACTTGGTAAACTGGTGTTCCATAAATTATATTTTCTAGAGGATGCTATAAGATATTTGAAAAAAAACGCTTATAATTCTGTGTGGGGGATATAATAACTCTAACTCTGACAAAATTGCACTTTGTGGTTTGCTGCGTTACATATCTGCATGGGTCAAGTTTCCTTTTTATTATCTGCGATCCTGCATGTTCTTTGTTCAAAGATGTTTTCTGAGAGCACACTAGTTAAATTCTCCGCCGCTTTCAGTGGCGACCTTAATCAGTAGCCCTATCTGGAAATATTTTTTATATCTATATATGTATATAAAAAATAAATCCAAAAGTATGTTGTTATCAAATAACGTTCTAACGACTCTACCTACAAATTTCGTTTTACTTTCATTGTGGTCCTGTCTTCTTAGAGTGTGTTTGAGGATAAAAAAAAAAAAATGTTATGGTGTTGCCAGATGTTTGCAATACATTTTTTTCCCTTCATATAAATCACAACAATCAAACTACACAAAAAATATATGTGTGAATTACAAGCAAAAAAAAAAAATGTGTTGCCATCTGTAATTATGTTTCCATATTTGTGAAGAATAAAATTTTTATTGAAAGCGGCTACTATAAGGGATTCTTAATAATTAAAGGATGGATTTCCTACAAATGTCTTTACATACGCTTTGTAGTAATAGTCTATTGGACCTACATGTATTTGTCATATCTATCTATATATACATATAAAAATGAATCAAAAAGTATGTTGTTATCAAATAACTTTCGAACGACTCTGTCTACAAATTTCGGTTTACTTTCATTGTGGTCCTGTCTTCTTAGAGTGTGTTTGAAGATAAAAAAAAAATGTATGGTGTTGCCAGATGTTTGCAATACATTTTCACGTTAAGAATTGATCACAAAATGATTGCAAACCTACACCAAAATGATCCTTATTTTATCCAAAAATTATCGCAAAATGATAGCGAAATGATTTAAGTAATCTCAATATGATCCACATATTATCCCAAGCGGTTTCTTTGGAAATAAATTCCGAAGGATCTACTGAATGGATTCAAATTTTTTTTTTTACTTTGAAGGTACATGTTTTGACTACAAAATTCTTGTATCGAATACCAAAAAAGAAATATTGTTGACCTTGAAACTCCATAAACTAAGTTGATGTTGAAACTGACAACCTGTAATCAAAAATGGAATATTCTTTTTAATCACAGTTACGTTGGCTATGTTTTCCCGAAACAGAAATCATTTATTTTGTAAATTGTACAATTTTTGGAACAATTTGTTAAAAATTTTAATTTTCACATTATTTTTTGACTTATTAGAGACTCTAAAAATAAAACAAAATAAAATTTCGCAAATCGTACTCGGAAAAACATAGCGGTATGTTCACTAATTAATTTAATATAAAAAATTTCTAAATCGGAACAATACTTTTATGAAAAGCCTATTCGGCAGCTGAAAAACCCCTACTTTCGGGAAAGGCGCTTAAAGATAAATTACGGTGATTGCAGTAACTCAATACAAGAATTTTGAAGCCAAAACATGTACCTTTAAAATAAAATAAAAATTTTTTTCCAAAAAACCGCTCGATTTCAGGCCTCGAGAGTAGAAGATCCCTTTAAGTTGGGAAACTTATATAAATTTCAATATAAGAATGCTTTTTTTATGAGTGTGAAAACATATCACCAAATAAACTTTGGTCCTATATGATTGTAAGTATGAGAAGCAAAAGAGATGGACCCACCTATAAGTATAGCGAAATGAGCAGTACCATGAGCTGAGTCCATTGAAGGCAAGCTATCCCCTAAGCTTTAAAGATATCTGTCTAAAATTGTATTATGTCGAAAGCAGCTTTATATAATATAGATCCCATTTAACAGATTTATCATACACAAAACTTTCGTCACTTCGTCAAAATCTAAATAGCTAGAAAAGTGGGGCTTTTTGGGTGGTTATTATGTAATTATTCAAAATTAAAAAAAAAAAGCATTAATTTTGCTCCTCTGTGTATTATAATATTTGAGCAACTGGTTCTTCAGATTCAAGATCAATTGTTCCTTTATAAAGAAATCAGGACAAAAATATTGGAAAAATATAGTTTCAATGTAATGAGATAATTGATATTGATATGATTGTTTTGACAAATAAAATGTTGTTTTGTCAAATAAATAATAATATTGTGAACTCTTACTTGGTCTTCCTGTTTCTTCACGGTTCATAACGCATCTTAGGGTCTCCCCTCAAAAGCTAACAAATCAATCCAAACAGGCTTTTTAGTGCACAATGCTCCTGGGAAACTCATGATATAAATCATAATCAAAATAGTTGTCTTGGCTTTCTTATTAATCTCGCTTTTCAAAGAAACTATAGACCTCTCTGTGCTAGTTTTTTGATAAATACAGTGTGTAATCTATCGAGACGTATCTTATCAGCGATAAACCTTAAGATTATTTCCTCATTCAAATTTTTCCTAGAAACTCTCTCGTATGTTCATATTAGGAGCAACTTTAGTCCGTAAGTTCACAATCGAACTGTATAATGACATTAGTACTTATCTTCTTACTTAACTACTTATACACAAACGTCATAACAGTCTGCTTCTTCTATTTTATTCAAGCGTTAATAAAACTGCCCCAAAAGGCCGCAATGGACACGTAAAATGATTGTGTTTAATGTTCTGCACGTGGTCAATGAGGCAGCAAAAACTTTTTTATGTGCAAATTTTTTTCTAAAAACTTTTTGTGAGAGAGGTCAGTCATGCATAGGAAAGGTGATAATTGTCAATTTACTAGGTGAAGTTAAAGCTTCTGTACTTAGAAATCTTTTTTCTTTTTGCTTAATGTAGACTTCAGCATTTTTGGTGACATTTTTCCTTTGAACTTATTTTCTTGCCTTCTATTTTATAAGACAGGGAGCGCATTTATTACTAGTAAATCCATAGTTGGCTTATCACCTTTTAGAAAAAAGATAGTGTGCAAATGAAATTTTGCAGTAGGGTTTCTTTTCAAAAGAAAAAGAATTTAGGTGTAAGGTGATTGCAATTATATGATATGAGCATTGAGAAATTTGCTGGTTAACACAATATATTTATATAAGACCTGTTAAATTATATTAGTAATTAGTAATCAATTAATTATACCCCTTTTTTTTTAATTGGTAATGATTATTTTAATGTGAATTTTTCTGGAACGATTTTCCGCCAGCCCTTGTCAATGTTGTCAGAACGAATAAAGACACTGAAGATGGCACAACGCCGAAACCGGTTTGTCTCCAAACCAAAATTGACAAGGAATGACGGAAAATTGTTCCAGAAAAATGTATACTTCTACCCTGTCGGAAACAGCAATAATAATAAAAAGGAAGATTATTTAAATTGTTTAACCAGAAAAGGCAGTTATTAATTGATTCCGATTAGAAAAAAAAAATTATCAAAATAAATCAGAAAACATAAAAAATAATCAAAAAAAAGTTGTTTTGATTACTTTTGATTATTTTTGAGTTTCTCTGATTTTAATTTGGATTATTTTTGATTTTTTTCAGTATTGTTTATGAGTATATTTAAGTGCTTCTTCAACAATACTGAAAACAAGTAGGGAAAGGGCTGTCTTCGAGTCTGACGAAGGCTTTATACCTTTCATGAATACGAATCACGGTTTCAATTGTCTGATCCTTACTCACAATTAGTACAAACTCTGGAAAAATGTTAATTTAGAGATACATAGCCTAAGCCCCATTTATCGGTAAAATCGATTGTATGGGAGCTATATGTTATGTTGGTCTGATCGGGGGGATTTTTTCACTACACACATTACATATATAGTATCCTAGCTTTTTAATTGCAACAGTTATAGGCCAAAACCCGTTTATCGGAACATATCTCTGATATCTCTACTAAAATTCAAAAACACTATAGATATTAATACAGATTCTGAAATGTACGCAAAATACCTTTAAATTAAGCCCAATATAATATTTTTCCTATAATTCTATCAGAAGTTATGAAGATTTTTTGGCCAAACACTACATTCATATGGCAAAATATCTATTTTGCAAAAGTGGGGGACTCGAAATAGGACTTAGAGCTGTGGTGCCTTCAGCAATTTTTCTTACTCCTGCTGCGCTCTAATATACATACATAAATATGCACAGTGTACATTGTACACATATCTGATTCTTAGTTCAAGTCTCGCTCAGTACACAACCAACCCCATGATATTTCAATTGATCCGTTTATGCCATTACATACTGGCGTTAGGCGACTAAAGTTAATATATTTTGTGCGCGTACCACTACTAGGCATAAAAACGCCTAAAATTATGCACTATAATATTTAAAGTAAAGTCAGGGGCGAGTTCACGAGTAGGATATTTCTGGTCGTCAGCACTCCCGCGTGAGGGATACCAGTCATTAGAGGCGACTCAAATCCACCAGCGAAAGTTTCAAGGAGTCAAAGAAATAGTTACAGCGGCAATATGGCTGCTACCAGAAGGTGTAAGCGCCAGAGCGTTGCCAATTAATTTGGCAAGAGGACTGCTTCAATTTGAAATACTCCATACTTATCGCCACACACTCATTCTACTCTCACTTTAACTATATCACTTATTTATGTGATTTATTTTGAGTTGACTTAAATTGATAATAAGAAAAAGCGCAAACATTTTTGTCGTGCAACAGTTATAATGAAATTGAACAAAGAATTTTGAAAACAATACAGTTTTGTACAACTTTTTGGCAACTTAATTGGCCGAACATTCTACTGCGAGACGCTACGACTCCCTTGTAAAATTTAAAAACCGCCGCTGCACAAACTTAGAAAATTAATTTATTTTCAGGAGCTCGATTCTTCATATAAATCCACTTTCTAGTGATATTTGATTTAACTGAGGAATATATAATGCTAGCAACAACAGAATTTCGTCCTATCTATATTTCGATCTTTAATGCTTCTTACGACATTAATATCTAGTCATGCCTAGAATAGCTAATGGCAAGATGTGTATCCACAGCCTCCGGCATTGAAATTTAATATTAGTTTCAGTAAATGCCAGCTTCAATTTGCTGAAACCTATCGACTTCACCTTAACTATAATGTAACAGCCAGCTGAGAGAATTCACATAGAATGACTGAAACTGAAAATTGCGTTACAAACAGTCAAAAGCAATAAACGCCAACAAGAGAGTGGTAAAGAAAAAAACTCAAAGCAAGAAACACCAAATTGCACACTTTTTGGCACAAAGTTGCGCTGGAAAATTGGCTTCACACAACAACAACGCGAAAAAAAATTTTGTTTTATATCCAGCATATCGATTTGTTATCTTACCTTTGGCACTCGTGTAAAATTGTTGTAATCAATATGCAGGACTCGCAAACGTGGGTAAATAAAATCTATACCTTCTGGCTGCAGACTACTAGGCCATTAAAGTTAAGAACTACTTACATACATAAATACTCGTTAAAAGGTATGAAGTTGAGATGTGGAGAGAAATACATACATAAATAATTATTTGGCAGAAAAATTGCCTTAAACAGAGGTGTAGTGATAAATTGTTTGCCTTCAAATTGAAAGTTTTGTGGTTGATTTGTTAGAAGTAGATAAAGTAAAGCCATAGAATCTTCGTAAATTAAGTAGAAACTTTTCGGCAGGGAGCAGTGTTTTATAAAATCCAAATAAGAGTGGCGTGGTCAGTCGTTGACCAAGGTTAAGATTTTGAAGGAAAGGTAGTAATGTGCAACTCGATAGCTTCATCTACGACCATGACACCTTAAAATACTAATCTCAATAGCGGAATGAGTCTGCTCAATGCGAAACACTAAAGCTAATATAAAATAGTTCATGTTACATTATCAGTAACTACATGATTCGCAATTCATAATTACTGCTTAATAATTCATAGTTAATACTCCATACTTCATGACTCTTGATGTTTAATTCGTAGCTCATTATGAACAAGTTATAAAATATAATTCCAAATTCATGATTCATAGCTTATAATTCATATTTCACAATTTAAAAAAATAAAAATTCTTCTTAATTCCGAATTTATACTTTACAATTCCTAACTCTTCATCCATAATTCATACTTCGTAATTCATAAATCAAAATTTATAGTAGATTTGTCATAACCAAAACATCCTACTTTATGAAAGACAATTCATAATTCAGAACTAATGATGCATCTTAATTTTTAATTTACATATATATCGTAATTTATAATTAATTACTTTAAGTTCATAATTTATAATCCATCACAGTTAATAATGCATATTGCATGACTCTAAGTTAAAATTTATAGTTCATAATGAATCATTCAAAAATCATAGCTCTAAATTCATGATTCATAGCTCATGTTTCATGTCTCGAAATTTATACTTCTGAATTTATAACTCATCGTAATTCATGTCATATTTCACAAATTATAAATAATAATTCATAAATCTTAAATATTAATTCTTCTATCGCAATACCTAATTGATAATTCATTAATTTTAATTCATAATGCTTATTTGAGAATTCATAAATCACAGTAAGACCCTGACGAAGATAGTACGAACAGCAAAAACAAACCTTAGGTTTGATAATATAAGGTTATGATATTGATTATATTGCCAGAGGAAGTTTTGCTGTAAAATCTATTTTGAATCTGATGGATAAAGAAGCGAGTAGAGTATGCCTTACGCAGAACGAACAGTGGATAAGGTATTTGATTTCATAAAAAATATGTTAGTACACGTTTGAGTTGGTAGCCAGCTGACGTTTTAAAATCAAAACGTTTGAATATGTGGCGATTTGGTCTCTTTTGAGAATCAGTTTTAACACCAAAAACAAAATCAGCCTAGATATCCAATGGATATTCACAAACATCCAAGAGCGTCTCTAAGAGGGGAGTAAGCAATTGAAAAGGAAAGTCCTTTAAAGAGCCGTATTCACATCTTCTTTTAATGTTTTAACTTAAAAATATTCCCCTTATTTTTGGGGACTGTTACGAACATGGGCAGTAAAAATTTGTGGGAATGAATCCGTCATGATTTGGTACCATCGGCTTCTGGTACTCGCCCGACTACAGCGATAACAGTTTGTTTGACCCACGGAAACTACATAGATTAGTATTGTAACAGGTCGATGTCTGTACATTGCAGATATTCAAGAAAAATTGAAAGCAGGGATCAATATAGAGCCAAAAGAATACAAATAAACAGTTTTTAGAATTTTTACCTGTCTGCCTGTCGGTATGCTTTTTTATACCAACAATTTTTGTTGATTTACATGTATTCATACATTTTCAAGTATTCATGGAACGAGCTCCAGGCCAGGAATACTGATTTTTCACTTTTTTTTTAATAATTTTTATGAAAATTATTATTGTTTTTTATTTTTTAATAATTATTTTTTTATTAATTATTAAAAGTTGTTTTAATTGAATAGAGTAGGAAAAATTTTAAGAGACAACCGCCATAGCTTTTCTTATAGATCCATTTCGGCATCTGTTAGGATTCTTCGTCAGAGAAATTTTGGAACGCATTGTTAACCATTAAGCTAACAATGCGCTGGTTTTGATGGCATCTAAACTCTTAGTTCTATTCTTCTTTTACCATATGCCAAGCTTGGGCGGGTTTTTGCTATTCTTCTTTCTAACAAGAACATTGGAAGTCCCATATCTCTAATATCAAAACATATATTTTCTTTATGCACCTCCAACTATTAGCCTCTATATCAAAGCCAGCAAGGAAGAAATTGTGCTTGGAAAAAGATAAAAAAAAAATTGGTGAACATGAACCTGAGTTGGGACAATTTAAAATTCAGATATGTAAATTATAATTGCCTTAATGTTGAAATGAATAATTTATGTGTTGTTAGTAATTTCGGACCCAAAAAATACTTTGCTAAACGTACAATGTATATAATATATATATATCGCATACCCATAAGCTCACATATATTTATATCTTTTTTAAAATTAAAATTACTTTCCTGATTAGCCGCAAAAAAGTTTGTACAAAGAATACAAAACGTTCAAAGCTTAAAAAAGGCCCAATACATATACAAACATGATATGTGTAGCTAATTCATTTAATATTCCCGGTCTGAGTCACTTTTCTGAAATGTGTAATTGAATGAATTAAATGCATAAATAAATGAGTGCCTGAGCATGTAATAACGTTATAACTACATACATACTTACAAGAGCATTTTTAAAATACAGATAAAAGCTCATATCCGGCAAACATGCAATATTATATTCAACAAGCTGTAAGCAAAATGATTATTTATTTAAAAATTACAACATTTGTGAATTTAAAATTTTTTGAAAGCGTAAAAAATGGGGGGAAAAAAGAATAATTACTACAATAAAAAGGACAACAGATAAGATCGATGATGAATTTTTTACTTCAGTGCCACCACAGAGAAATTTTTTTAATGGTAGTAATATATTTTTGCTCTGAAGTTTTGTATATAACTCGGACATGTGGTCGTATGTACGCTTAGGAAGTTATATGCAAATAATGCCCCTAAAATTATGCTACATACCATTTAAAAATGTTAGTGGCATACCTAATACTGGCAAAACATTAGGTTTCAACGACTAGTTTTAGGATGAGGTTTTTCTGACATCCCGTTGAAGCTTTGTATGTGGAGAACTTTCTGGAACAAATTGTCAGTGTTTGGGCAATGAACTCAATACAGTATAGCTTATTGAATTTCGTCTAGTCTTGGAAGAATGTTAAGTGCTTCTCACACCCTTTTTAAAAAAAAGTGTCATTTTATTAAAAACAGCTTTGATAATGAATCAATGAATTACTGAATTAAAATTATATTTAACCGTAGTGTTGGAAAATATGCTATTGATATCAAGAAAGAGGGTTTACCTAAACCGAAATTTTAGGATACTAAGCTGTGCTCAGGTAAAAGCGGAACTGAAAGCCGAAGTACAATCAGTATACAAGATACAGATGTCCAAGGGTTTCGAATAATAATAGATTTGTGAAACTAACGAAACCGCTTATCGTATTCTTTATTAAGAATCAATTTTATATCGACTGCCCAAAAGTTTCTCGATCTGACAGAAATCGATTGGTGTAAACCCAATTTAAAGGACATCTGAACCACATAATTGATATATATTTTTAACATATGGAACTTTACCTCAACCGCTTACCAATGTATCCAATAGTTGTGATGTTACATACTCTCACGCTGACATTTGTTTGTTAATAGTTTCCAAATATATTAATATGAATCCCAATAAAATGTATAGCAACTTCAAAATCCTAACCCGCAGCGTCAGAATTTAAGTCGGCCTAACATATCGAGAAACGTGAATGCAACTCATAAAATGGTCAGTCAGGTTATTTCAATGAAATAAAAACAAGTAAAACAAGTAAGGAAAGGGTTGTCTTCGACTGTGCCGAAGACTTTATACCTTTCATGAATACGCATCACGGTTTTAAGTGTCCGATCCTTACTCACAATTAGTAAAAACTCTGCCAAACTGATAATTTAAGAGGTACATAGCCCAAACCCATTTATCATTGTGTTGGTCCCATCTGGCTGATTCCGACAAAAGATTAATCTCATGCAAAATGGCGGCTCCATACCAAATTTCATCAAGATATCTCAAAAACTGAGGGACTAGTTTTGCGTACAAACAGACAGACGGACAGACGGACATGGCTCATCGCTATACTTGGTGGTGGGTCTATCTCTTCTTCTTCTCATACTTACAAACAACGGACCAAAGTTATAATACCATTACATAAAAGGTATACATACATGAAAGGTATAAAAATCAATGTAGTAACGCATAAAATAATATTAAGCGTGAAATTGCCGCAATTGTTGCATACACACAGGCGCGGTAAATAACCAACAAAGAAACAGGAATCACAAAATAATAAAAATAGTTAAATGAATAAAGCATGATAAGAAAAATTGCGATAAAATTCAGGCACATAAAGCGAATTCCCTCGGTTAAACCAGTAGACAAATATATATATGTATACATATATTAGGGTGGGTCGATTTGTATGGACGAAAGTTAACCGATATCGCGCCATCGATTTTTCGATAGGTTTTGGGCTCAGGCAAAAAAGTTTCACTACGGATACCCAAAAAAAAAAAAATTTCAGGCCCGCGAAATTTAATTTTCTTGACTTTTTTCTACTTTGATTTATAAGGTTTTTTTCATGACCTACTAAACAAATTTTCATTTGATTTTAAAATTTTCATGTATACCCTGTCCTACCCAAAAATGTCCGCTAAAAACGTTGGTGATAAGAGCTTTTTAAAAAACAACCATTGTTTGGGTTTTGGGGTTTTGGTCAAAAAATCGGGTTTTCCAAAACCTGAAAATAGAAATTGTTTTCAAAAAACTGTTATCGCCAACGTTTTTAGTGCATAATTTTAAGTGGGACAGGAAATATGAGACAAATTCGTTTTCATCGAAAACATTTTTGCATGTATGCAAATTTTTTGACCAAAACACTCTTCAAACCCCAAAAAATGTTTGTTTTTTCAAAAAACTGTTATCACCAACGTTTTTAGCGGACATTTCTGGGTAGGACAGGGTATACATGAAAATGTTAAAATTAAATGAAAATTTTTTTAGTAGGTCATGAGAAAAACCTTAAAAATCTAGGTCAAAAAAGTCAAAAAAATTAAAATTTTTTTTTTTGGGTATGCTTAGTGGAACTTTTTTTCCTGAGCGCAAAACCTATCGAAAAATCGATTAATAAATCGACCCAGTCTAATATATATATTCATGTACGAGAATACATACAGTGGTGGCAAAAATATAAAACTTAAAAATTTTTTGTGGCCATACAACGCAAGAACGAAACATAATTTTTCTATGATTCTGTTATAGAATTCACTATATGTTAAATGAAAAAAAAACACGTAAATAAATATATTTTACGAATAAAACCATTTTTTTAAATTTTGAGTTTATTATTTTTGTCACTACCCTATATATACAGTCGTGTTCAATATAATTGTAGTGAAATTAAATTAGATATCGTTCGAGGAAATAAAAAGAAGCTGTGTTTTTAATAATTTTCTTTTAAAATATAGCGAATTTTAAAACAGTAACCCTATAAAAAGAAATTGTAAAGTTTAGACAAAGGGAAGTGATTTAAACTTTTAAAAATTTACATCAAAATTTCAATATTTTGGGCAGAATTCTTAGAAAGGTTTTGTTTACGCAGTTTCATAGCTCATTCAATTTTATCATAACAAGGTGTAAGTTACAAGTGACTCAAAATTTTCCCTAAATTTTTGGAATTTTTTTGTCAAGGATGTTGGTTTTTTTGTCATAAAAAATAAATTTTTCTTCGTGCGTTGTATGGAAGAAATCACTCAACAGTCTTGACAAAAAATATTCTGATAAATCAAGGAAATATTTTGGCGAGTGCTAACTTGCATAATTGATTGGTCTACCAAACTGTGCACTCAAAAATTTTTTGGAAATTTTTGCTAAAGATTTGAATATTTTGATGGCCATTTTTAAAATTTTAATTAACTTTCCTGAACTTTGTGTAGTTTGTAAATTTCCTTTTATGTGATTTCAGTTTTGGAATTTAGTATATTTTAAATGAAACTATTAAAGTCACTGCTTCTTCTTAGTTCGTCGAACGATATAAATTTGAGTTTCACTACTATCATATTGAACACAGCTGTATGCACATTGACCTGAGTTTATGTGTTTGGAGCCTTACATGGGTATGCGATTAGCATTCTTTAATTTGATGATTGATGCTGTATTCGCATGCAGTCTCTGGCTACACTCATATGCAATATTATCTAAGAGTTCTCTAGGAAATATGTATAAAATCAGTTTAAGATAAATAGCTAAATTTATCAGGACCTTATCACTAGAGCCGATAGAGGAATATAAAAAAAAAAAACAAATAGTAATATTTGATTTATGACACACAAATTCTAATTGACGTTATAGTTTTTGAAATATTTATCCTTTTTTGATTTAAAATGCGTATGAGCCAGAATTCGTAATTAAAATCCAGCCAGTTGGTAACGGCAGAAGTTTTCACGCTGAACGTGAATATTTAGCCAAAAAGCCGAAACCAAAAATTGTACCTTCTCGTATGAAAAATGCTATTGCTGTTTTGAATAGTAGCTACTAAAGAGAAAGTTTTAAAAATTTCAAGCTTGATGTGGTTTTTGTACCCAATATATCTAAATGTGCATGAAGTTGACTGCAATGATAAAAGGAAATTTTTTCTGAAGTCAATGGATTTCTTCTAAGCGCCCATAACATGTTTGGCTCCCAAGCAAGAGGTAATGTGAACATTGCTATACCATCAGGTGATATCTATAAAATGACTCTGATCTCAAACTACTATTGGTATTTAAATAGAGAACAAGTAACACTTGTATACTTTGATCCAACAATTTCAGAGGCAGAAAAATCGAAAATATTGAACAAGGTTTTAACTCACAGCGTAGCATTTTTAGCTCCCGCATCAACCCAGATAGAAAATACCGATTTTTCATGATCACCCTAATGTATATAGCTGTTGCAGGGATAGCGCTGCTGGCTATTTGCTCGTTCAACAATGTAACTTCTGTTTGGTGTGCATTGCAGGGTGTTTAAAGCTAGTCGACGGTTGCTAAAAACCTACACACATTCGCATGTATTTGATCAGCTGTGCTGTTGTGAACGATGACATTCGCCATTGGCCATTTAAATCGAGAAAATATTCGTCGATATATATGGATGTACAGATAGAACGCCTATAGGTACGCGGTGCATTTTAGATTGTTTACAACGATAAAACAGCAGATCAGACAACCAAATGACAGGATATTATTCAATTGAACAGAGTTTACATGGCATAACACAAGAGAAATATTTAGTAGTGTAAAAATAAATATACAAACAAGCGCTATATATGTATGTGTATATTTGCTTTGCTCAATATTTAAGGATTTATTTAAAAATTTTGGTTGAAATGTGTTCGTTTCCACGCCAGTCGTAGTACTACCAGAAGTGGAATATAAATACCCACGTCGGTGACACATCCTTGGAAAAACCGACAACAATTGCCCTACATTATCGGCACGTTCATTAACACCTCAATTCCTTTCTTTTGTAATTTCTAGGTAAGTTAGAGTGACAATAGGCTTGGACCAAATTGTAGTTGATGATAGAAGAATCAGAGCCATTGAGCAGTTAAAAATAGGTTTATCCTCAGGGAAGGTCACACCATATATGGGAGGAAATATTCGGCATTTCCAAATTTTACTCTAGATATGTAAGAGACGGAAGTTTTGGAAAAGGTGTCGACATTTCCTTTTCCTCTGCAGGTCCAGGTTAACCCGACGTCTCGTCTTTGATCAAAGGACCTTTACTATGAGATCTGGTTGTAATGCCGCCGAAAATGGCTCCTTATTACCTGAGCATACGCCAAGTTATTGTCAGATAGAATACTTTGGCTTACGAAAATTAAGTAGGATTCACCTGTAGAGCATTTAATTTTGCCCTTGCACTCTGAGCATTTTTTCCCGCTTTGAAAATGATAATCTCTTAGCAGTCCTGAGTGCTGTGTTCTGGCAGGCTTGCTACAGTGTGTGTGTGCTAGATTCGGTGACCATGCTGTCCATGTATAGCTTAGGATCGGCAGGCTAATTAGTTTCCACCTAGCCAACAGCATATCTTTGTTAGAGCTTTGTTTTTTGTTGGAGAGAAAAAAGAAGGAGTAAAGAAGTAACGGGAGTAGCAGGGTAAGAAAAGAAGAAAAGACAAGAGGTGGAGGAGAAAGAAGAGAAACGGAAAAGAATATGAGAGAGGAATGAGGGAATAAAAGAAAAATAATATTATGGATGGAGATGGACTGGCGCAGTTAAGGAAAGCGAGAGCTGAGGACATTTGATAAAAAAAAAATGTATCAGGGTTTGTTGTCAAGATATCTATATACAGAAAAGACTGGGAAAAATTTGTTTATTTTTAAATAATATTCGCCGTTTTTTATTAGTATTTGAACTGAAAGCAATAAAAAAACAAGTAAGGAAAGGGATGTCTTCGACTGTGCCGAAGACTTTATACCTTTCTTAAATACGCGTCACGGTTCTAAGTGTCCGATCCTTACTAACAATTAGTACAAACTCTGCAAAACTGTTAATTTAAAGATATATATCCCAAACCCCATTTATCGGAACAATCGATTGTATGGGAGCTATATGTTATGTTGGTCCGATCTGGGTAATTTTGACTGCAGACATTACATATCTAAAAAGTACTAAACCTGAAGAATTTTGCGTTCCTAGCCTTTTAATTTCCAAAACTTATAGCCCAAACCCCATTTATCGGAAAAATCTGTTATATGGAAGCTATATGTTATATTGGTCCGATCCTGGTGATTTTCACTACACTCATTACATACGATATATAAAATGTACCAAACTTACAAAATTTTGCGTTAATAGCTTTTTCATTGCAAAATTTATAGCCAGAAACCCATTTATCCGAACTATCGATTATATGGGAGCTATGTCGTATGTTGGTCCGATCTGGCTGATCTTCACTAGTCACATTGCGTATGTTATATAAACTAAACCCGGTAAACTAAAAGTTCCTAGCTCTTAAATTTCAAACTCCGTTAATCGGAACAATCGATTGTATGGGAGCTAGGCGTTGTATTGCTCCGATCTTACTGATTCCGACAAAAGATTAATCTCATGCAAAATGGCGGCTCCATACCAAATTTCATCAAGATATCTCAAAAATTGAGGGACTAGTTTGCGTACAAACAGACAGACGGACATATGGACAGACGGACAGTGGTGGGCTCTTCTTCTCATACTTACAAACATCGGACCAAAGCTATAATACCATTTCATGTTCATAAAAGGTACAAAAAAGCAGCCCAAAGTCAAAAGCGCTCAAAATTTGGTTCGCTATCTTGCAAGCAGCAAGTTCACATTTGACTTTTAAAAGAAATTTCAAGTTTTGACATAAAATTTCAGTTTGTTTTTATTCAAAATTCGCTAAATGCGCAGGAAAAAAAATAACGGCTATTGATATAATTTCTTAGAGTGGCGAAAAAATACCTAAATATTGAATTCTAGGGGTCTTTCATTGCTGGTTTCATATTAAACCAGCAAAATGAACATTTTTACCTGCATATAGCTGGGGAAAATCTCTAGTTCTGTATTGGTGCACTTATAGTGCTTTCCGAACCCCTACTAGATCGCCTTCAATATCTTTTACATGTAATCAACTGGAGAATTTAACATGGCGATGTGCTAGGCGGTGGAAGTTGTCCCCCGCTGAATTACCTTTTCGACAGTTCCGAACTAGTTAAAAGTTCAAGAGTTGGGATGTAGTTGGTTTATTGCAACTATTGCTCTAGTTCTGACCCATTTCCAAATTCTGCAGTTTGGGTGAAGTTTAGAATTAAAAAGGAAAATATTTAAGAAGCCTTCCATGGTAGAACTATTTGAGGGTAAGTTTTAAACCATTCTTTCATAATATATACATATGTAAACTTTTCTCAGACTATTGATGCGTGCGCCGTAGCTGAGTCGGTAGAGCACTCGGCTCTGATGCGGAACGCGTCGGTTCATGATACATTTTTAATTTTTTTTTATTTATGATTTCAAATTTTAACCTTTCTTTAAAGAACGTTGTAAGAACAAAAGATTTTTCCAAATACGAACCTAATTTGATTAAATTTTAATGCTTAAACTGCCGGTTTCGAACTACTGAAAATCTAGTTACTATCTTACTAGATCTTATTAACCACTTTACCCCTAGAGCTCAACCAGAAATTATTCCTACTAGTTACTGACTTTCCCACAGGCTAAAACTCTTTTATATCATCGAAATATATTCAATCAAGTTGCTTTGTATGTAATTGTATAATTCGGGCTTACTGCATCGGTTTTACTTTTAATATGTTTGATGCATTTTGATCCACAAAATCTTTGTCTTAATGACTTCTAATATTCCAATACGATTATCTGTATGCTCAGTTCTTATTACTATAGTAAGGAATTTTGATTCATGTTCATTTATGTATCACATGGAGCTATTTTTATTTGTTAAGCTTTAGCTTAGGCAAAGATAATAATTTGTTGGTGTGGTTTTAGTACGACGCGTAATGTAATCATAAATTTCTAGTTATGTACTTATTTCTTTGAACAGATTTTAATCTAACTAAAAGGTCTGATCCCGTACTTTTCTGACTAAACGTAGTTAAACTGTCAAACACTTCAAATTTGCTGAGAGAGAAAGAGAGATAGAGAGAGTAACACTCAAAAATAAGGGATTGACTTCTGTTAAAAATGTTACTGCGGGGGTTGGAATCTGGCCATAACATAGTCATTAAATACACACCAAAAGATGCTGTAAATTTGATTACAGCCCAACTCAGAGACTGCTGGAATGAAAGCTACAAAACTAAATGTCAGTCCAAAGGGACTTTTTTCTATGATATCTTTTTATCTGTTCCTGTAAAGCCATGGTTCAAGAAAGTCAATATGCCGTCTTATGACATAAAGCTTTTAAATCGCCTGATGACTGGACATGCATATGATAAACCATACTTTTGTAAGGTGGGCATCGTTCCTTCTGATGTATGTACTACTTGTGGCGAGCAAGAAAGTGTCAACCACGTAATTTTTGTGTGCAGTAAATTTAATAATTTAAGAAATAAATTTCAGTTTTTTACTTTATACAATGATATAAAAAGCCTTCTCAAGTCCAAAGATCTCAAAGTATTTTCTGAACTAGTCGCTTATATCAAAGAAGCGAGAATTGACATATAGAAAATATGGTTTTTTTTTTTTTTGTTTTCTTTTTTTAATTGTCTAAAATCACTTTTATAAGCTAGAGGAATAAAGAATTGATTCCTTAGCATTTAGCTCCCAGCCATGCGGCTTATTATAATTTTGCCAATACATATATCTCACATAAGCTAATTTTTTTTTTAATTTGATCTGGCATTATCGACTATGTCGTTAGCCAATTTTTCTCAACTATCATATGTTGAGCAAGCCCCGAAAAAAAAAAAAATGTTACTGCTGTCAATTTCATACTAAAATAGAATTAAACAAAAAATTAACACTCATCATTTACCAATATGGAAATTTGAAATTTAGATTTGTTTCATAGGGTTTTCGAAAATTAATTTTTATCCGGAAAAAGCTTCTCTAATTCTCGAGGTACAATATCGTTCAATCAATCTCCTGAAGTCCGAAGTCGACCAGTTGAAGTGAAAACAGTTTCAGTAAATAAACCATTTTTAAATTTTAAGCAGATGAATGAAGTTCGTGGGACAGGAAAAGGAGTCTGTGCTGAGAACATCACTTGAGCTGGCCTGGTGTTTGCGGAGCGCTTTCTTGAGCTCGGGAATTCGCTAGGTGGCTAAGCATCAACAACATTTTTTATTTCCGCTTTTATTTAACTCTTAACTTGAGCTTGTTTTTGATTTTTCCTTTGTATCTTTTGCTTTACATTGATTGCTCTATGGCTTTAAAATATCTTTCAACTGCGAATTGACTGTAGTATGTATGCATAGCTGAGCTCAATGAAATAACCTCTTAATTTTTATTGATGTAACTTTATTAAAAATGTTACGTGGAGTCCCATAATTATCAGACGAAAGTTAAGCCATCAAAAAAGTTGTGAGAATAACTTAGTTTTTCCGACAGATTCAGGATACGAAAATGCCTTCATGCTTGTGTACATAAGTATATATGTATGTGTGAGGGATGCTAGTCTTTGGACTTTAACAAGACTGGGATTTTCGGTATCAGAGTAAACTATGCTGGGATCATAGGATTCAGATTCTTTAAAAAAAAGTGAAAAAATTGTTCGAGAAACTATCTATTTTTCGTTGTAGAACAATTTCGATAGTGGGTGCAGTAGATCCGCATTTACTTGTTAGTTACTATAAAAATAAGAACTACTTTAAGTAACACTGCTAAAAATGAAAATTATGTATTCAAAAATATTGCACATCAACAAAAAAAAGATGAGATACTATTCAAGTTGCAATCTCTAAAATCCCGAGATTGTAAGAAAGAAATCCAGCAATTTTCGTCAAATAAAAAACACGGCATCTCTTGTTTGTACTACTATGTACTGTAGTATGTTTGTGCTGGTAAATAGATATACATATACATCTTCCTCTATGAGAGCACATTCATATAAAAATCAACCTGCAAAAAATCGTGTGACTAATCTCTAAAGAGGGCGTCCCGCGATTAGTCCCCTTAGGCTACAGTTGGCTATAATTCAATATACACAACTAAATGTTTATTTGTGTAGCATGCTTATAGGGGTTTAAATCTATTTCCGTGTAGCATACATATAGGGGTTAAAAGGACCCGTTTGCATAAAAAGTGGATTAGTCCTTTCGTACTCGTTCGGGTATAAATGAGTACAATTGGTCTCTCCATAGGATATCCTCAAACAAATGTGAACAGTTCAACCCATACAAAGCGATCAGAACTGGGATGAGTCGCATCCTCCTTTGCGACTCGTCCCGGATTGATCCTAGACTAATCGCATTTATTGCAGAGCATTTTGAAAAAGAATACCGGCACAAACATTCTGACTCAAAAATGGCACACACACACTCGCCCTAACCGAAGACTTGGCTATGGTCATAATGCGAGTGTTCATTCATTTATTTGCACGAAGCGTTTCGAATGCAAATGGCAAATGAGAGTCGCCACCGCAACCAAAGTACATCAACAATATTTTGATTAAGTTAATTAAGCAATTTTATTTGATGTGTGTGCGCGTATGTGTATGGCAACGGCAACAGTGTACACAAAGAGTATACGTGGCCAGCAGAAGTATGTAAGAAGGAAATAAAATCAACAGCAGCACCAGAAAAAACAACAACATCACTAATTAATGCCGTATAATTACAACAACATTTATCCCAACAACAATGGAAACACAAACGTAGTGGTCTTGCCTTTGTGTTTTAACCAATTGAATTCTTTCGATGTCACCAACTGTTTTTACAGCTGCACTTGCTGCTGCAATAAGAACGCTCACCGTGAAATCAGATGTTATGGAAAAAAATCAATATCATGTCGCATTTTAACGTAAACTCTTAGTAAAATAAAATAAAATAAAATAAAATAAAATAAAACAAAATAAAATAAAATAAAATAAAATAAAGTAAAATAAAATAAAATAAAATAAAATAAAATAAAATAAAAAAATAAAATATAATAAAATAAAATGAAATAAAATGAAATAAAATAAAATAAAATAAAATAAAATAAAATAAAATAAAATAAAATAAAATGAAATAAAATAAAATGAAATAAAATAAAGTAAAATAAAATAAAATAAAATGATATAAAATAAAATAAAATAAATTAAAATAAAATAAAATAAAATAAAATAAAATAAAATAAAATAAAATAAAATAAAATAAAATAAAATAAAATAAAATAAATAAAATAAAATAAAATAAAATAAAATGAAATAATATAAAATAAAATAAATAAAAATAAAAAAATGAAATAAAATAAAATAAAATAAAATGAAATAAAATAAAAGAAGTATATAACGGCTTTCATTTAAAGATAACAAAATTTAAAAGTTGACCTCCCGTATAGTTTTTATTTATTAAATAAATAATCCTAAGCAAAAAATCGGAATTGAGTATGTTATCCATTATATGAATAAAATTAAAGTAGTTAACTTTAAGTTCAGTGGCACATATTTTTCATATTCTTCTTTCGTGTCACATTTGTAGCATTTTTATTTCACAATAAGAATTTAATTAGGCTAAAATGTACATAAAAATAAAAAAATATTCGAATTTTAATAAGCTTTTTGTATTCCATTCACATTCTTAAATTACCAACATGAAATTGTTACACATAATCAAAAATGCATGAGTAGATCAGTGGTGCACTTAAGCGCTAGGTGGAGGTTCGTAAACCTGCTTGCTTACACAAGTAGATAGACATAGTTGCATACAATTGGGTGTGATCAGTTCATATCATATCACAGCCAATAACTGCATACACCATATCACCCCACGATATTGGTAGGAGCTTATTATAAACTTCAGAAAGTCACGTCAAATTAGTCATATCATATGATATGATATCATACATATGAAGCACAGATAAGATCAAATAGGATACAATCTGTTTAGTTCCGAATAAAAAACAATTTTCAGAACATGTTATTAGCAGAATATTGACACATAGCAAAATACAGATAAACCCATAAGTTATCACATCATACCGAACCAAATAACAGCTTCAACAAATCATTTGATATCAACTTGAGACCTTTATTACGAATGGCCATATAAAACTGTTTGTAAGCATGTTTTATCATAACAGCTTCTCCTTAAATAATATCATACAATATGATATCATACCTAGTTGAACTCACATCAGATAAGATCTTATAATTCCAGATTTCTGCATCTATTGTTAAGAAAATATATATAACTGCATAAACGTAAATGCACCAAATCACAAGGGAAGACCTTCTTTGGAATCAATAAATTAACTCAGCAAAATCTGTATACCCAATGCACCAATACGTAGAAAGATAATGTGTTTACACTACCACATACGCATCGCAAATTTACTGGAGTAAGTGGCTAAGCAACAGTAAAAAAGAGACAAAACTTCACATGTACACATGATTTTGGGGTAGGATTATCAATTCGCCTTTAAGAAACTCATAGAAACTTTCATTTACAGCTGGGGTAGGCCTAGTAGCTATATTACATACTATACACCTGGCAGCCTACTTGCAGGGAAAATAGATTTTGTTTCAAAGCATATGACACCAAATGGTATCACATCATAAGAAATCACTTCAATTGATATCACATAATTAGATATGATAGCATAAGTAATACTCACATATCAAATAACGTAATATTAAAAAACGTTTAACATTCCATTCAGAGTTTTCATGTGTTATTTGGACTTGAGATATGTTTTGGTAAACAAAAATTTGGTCTAGGTAAACCATGGACTCAGCGACTCAAATAAGAAAATAATAAATTTTCGATTATGCTCCAAGCATCCCATGCACCTATAAATACTTTCTATCAACACTGAGCAATACTGGTTTGGATACGCGCGAAGAAAGGCAATACTCACACATATGTGCAAACATAATCACACACATACTTTGCTGATAATCATGCGCACCAAACGAGGCATATTCTCAGGCGCACGTATTTGCAATAAATTTTAAATTGCGACACATTAGCACAGATAAAAACTACATTACCCATATACATACGAGAAGAACAAAGTACAAATTAAACAATGAAAATAAATGTAGAAAAACATACACACATGTGGAAATACCAGAGCGCATACCATTGATGGCCTTTGTTTCGTTGTATATTTGTTCCGACTGCATATTCGCCAGATAGATTCTTTTGTGTACAAAGCGTATGAGAATATGCAAAAGAGAATGACAAAGTAAAAAAAAACAGTATGTTGACTTGGCAAATATGACAAAGTGTGCATTAGTTGACAGTTCCAACTGTCACATTGCGTTGTTGGCCGCCTTTCCGAGGACTAGCGCCAACTCCAGCGTATGCAGACCAGCGCAGCAAAAGCCCGTATAAGCTGCTCGTTTGTATGTTTTGTGATCGTGCACTGCACATTGCTTCGGCTCCTTTAGCGGTTTTTCCTGTTGAGCTTATCTGTAATATTACAACTGGAATGTGCTTTTTGTTGCCGCAATTACAATGCAAAAGACCACAACAAAGACAATGGCGTTGCGACTGATGATGGTGCGGATTATGGCAAGTAAAAAAATTATTTGCACAACAAAAAGTTAAATAATGAAAAAGAGAAAGCTAACATAAAGACGGAATCAAGCGTACAAAGAAAATAACTTATCGCTCTTTTTATTGTGTGCATATATGTTATATTATTGTTGATATGGAAAGCATATGCGCATATTGAAATGGGTGCATGAAGAACGTTTTATTATCGTGCGCGTGAGGAAATTTGTGGTCCCTTTGTTTGCGCCGAAAAGTGTGCTGTAATTAAAAATGTGTCACAGCACAAATGGTTTACGGTGCACAAAAAGGACCAAATGTGACAGGATGAAGAGAGAAATGGTATGAACAGTATTTGATCAAAGGCAAGAAGTTTTTTAGTTTGTCATTTAATAGCTGCAATTCAAGTTAACTTTGATTCTTACTACAAAAAATAAAGAAATCTGTTCGAATAACTTTAGCTGTTTTTCTTAATAAATATTGAGATAGGTTATTTTTACTCATTCAAGCAAGCAGAAAACAGACTTGCCATGCACGTTTTTTGCACAATTAATCTGTTAATAAAGACCATAATACTAGTAATAACTCAGTTTCATTCTAGCTCTACTTTGGCAATTATTACGCACTGCTCTGGAAATATTTGAAAGGTCCCAGAATTAAGCGGAAGTTAGACCCAGCTTGTATAGTTCAGGCTTCAAGTTCTAACTAGAAAAACGTCCCATTTTGATGGGGCATTTAATATTCCTTTCCTTAATTAAATTTTCCTTTTATTTGTTTTGCTTTTTGTTCAGAGACTTTTAATTTTTGTTATTGTTTTATACGCTTTCCTTTTCTTGCTGATATCTTCCTTCACTTTAGTTTTCGTAGTTTTTTATGATGATGTTTCCTTTACATAATTATTTATTTCCTTTATTTTATTTTATTTTATTTTATTTTATTTTATAAGCTTTTCTTTTCTTTTCTTTACTTTTCCCTTATCTCTCATCCCTTCCCGTCACCTTCCCCCCCCCCCCCCCCCCTCCCCCCACCCCCGTCTTCCCTTCCTTTGCGTTATCATAACTCATTTTATTTAATTTAATTTAATTTTATTTTATTTTGTTTTATTTTATTTTAAATTATTTTGCTTTACTTGATTTTTATTTAGATTATTTAATTTTATTTTATTTTTATTTCATTTTTAATTTTTGCATTTTATTTTATTTTATTTTATTTTATTTTATTTTATATTATTTTATTTTATTTTATTTTATTTTATAAGCTTTTCTTTTCTTTTCTTTTCTTTTCTTTTCTTTTCTTTTCTTTTCTTTTCTTTTCTTTTCTTTTCTTTTCTTTTCTTTTCTTTTCTTTCTTTTCTTTTCTTTTCTTTTCTTTTCTTTTCTTTCCAAGTGTCTGCACCAAAGCCGCTGTTAGAGTACTCGAACAACTAAGCTATGATGCCCTGTAGCGTCACGATGCATTTTTTGCATTTTTATTTTATTTTGTTTTAATTTATTTTATTTTATTTTATTTGATTTTATTTATTTAATTTTTTTAATTTAATTCAATTTTACTTTATTTTGTTTAACTTCATTTTATTTTATTTTGTTTTATATTTTAAAATTTAAAAAAAATTTTTTTTATTTTAATTTTGTTTAATTTTATTTTAATTTAATTTTAGTTTTTTTATTTTATTTTATTTCACGTAAGTTATTTTTTTTTGCATTTCATTCCATAAGTATAAAAACAAAGATTACACAAACAAAACGAAGTAAGTTCCATGTTGATTATTCTGAGCTAAATTAAATTTAACCTGATTAATCAGCTATTTTGTTTTTGTAACCACTGTGTATTTTTGTTATAAGAGCAATGGCGGCAGTGACACTAATAATAATTTCAGCAAATAGGAGTTCTTTTACTTTGACCTACAATTGTCAAGGCATCGCAAAGTGTTGAAATTGCCCATGGAATCAGGACGCCTTTTGGGAAGTTAATATATGAAACCATTCAAAATTAATTAACAAAAAACATTCGCGTAGTTTGTTTTTTTTTTGTACATTACTTTTGAACGGGTTCATGGTATCAGCGCAAAAAATTTTCACCTGTAGTCATTTCTTTCGTTTATTTCATTTGCATTGCATGCAATTCACAATCTCTCTCTCTATGGCGCGATATACAACAGGTATGTCATCATAAACCTCCTAAGAGATTTTTGCGCCAAGCTTCTCTTCCAATTTGTGGTGTGCCGATTTGAATTTTCCCTACAAATTGGTGGGACCTACAGTTTTTTGCCGACTCCGAACGGCATCTACAAAGGATACGAATTTTTGCTGAGAAGCCTTTCATGGCAGAAATACACTCGGAGAGTTTGCCAAACCACTGCCGAGGGGCGACCCCGTTTTGAAAAACTTTTTTGAAATCACTTTTGATGTTACCTGTACCAGGGCTCGAACCATGGACCTTCGGTGTGGTAGGCCGGCAACACTACCTTCACACCACGGCGGCCGCCATTCACAATCAGCTAATAAAATATTCGAAAGATATAGTTTATGCTTTACAATCACAAAGAGGTTTTTCACAACGAGAATGAGGAAGCTAATCCCGTGCAATGCCTCAGAGCCATGAGTGCTTGCTCCCAATTAATACATACAAGGTGTAAAGGTGTCTCGTACTCCCCGTTTTATATAGAACAAATAATTATACTAAAAATCAATAATATTACTCAACGGTTGTCCCCTATGCAACATGTGCTCCGCACCCCCCGTTCTACTCTCTGAACAAATAATAAAATAATATACAATAAATTAACTGAAAGAAAACTACTCGCCCTTCATAAAGCTTAGACTTAGGTTTTCAGTAAATGTAATCATAAAAAGTAGATATACCCATAAAATAAAATGAGCTGCCCATTAAAACATAAAAGAAATTTCACTGCACTTACCCTCAATATTCATTAATTTTCAATTTTATTTTAATTTACCTTCACTTTAAATATACATTTTCTTTCACTTTATTTATATGCATCAATTTATTTACACATTTTCCACATGCTACTGTCACATTCGAATACCTATTTTGTCATTTGCATTAACGGGCATATCATGAACCCCGCAAGCCTTTTTAGTGCACATTACTGTCATTGAATGAGTGAATGGCTGACGGTTATTTATTTGCTGTCTCAATTAAGTAATATTGATTTTATTAAAATTTAATTAAAATTCACTACGTGCTGCACGATAGTCATTGGCTTGCTTGTTGTTTACAAGAAAATAATATAAAATTATGCAAAGCAGAGAAAAAATTAAAACAAGCAAGTAAATTGTATGTCATTATGGGAAAATAGTTGAGAATTTTTTTTAACATTTTCAAGCCACATTCCGAGCGTTATATATGTGAGATTTGGGTGTGTTATGTCGCACATATGTTTGTTTGTGTATGTATGCCTATGGCTATCCTTTACATGGCAGGACATGCGTGTTAAAGCAAAATTAGCATTGCGATTTTGTTCACAATGTTGTAAAGAATGCTTCATTAGCTGATATCGATCACAATTGTGAGTTTGTAAAAAATTTATCAGCGGCAACGCGTGCCATACGCAAACCGAACTTGTTAAAAGCTTTATTTGGATAACAGTTCATATCACGTGACTGTTAAAATTAAAATTTGTTTTGCGCAACATTTACATTTGGCCAAGTAACAACGGACTATCGTTATAACAAAAAAAAAAAAAAGAAAACGAGAACAACAATTTGCAACTAAAACTTCTGCCTTTGATGAATTATGCCTGTTAACACACAAAACCAATACACGAAGCGAACATTAAAGCGCCTCCCTACTTTGAATGAACGCTGTCAAAGCGCAAGCTTTGTGGCATATAATTGTGGCGAGAGAGTACGTAAACAGTGCATAATGAAACTACAACTATCGTGCTGTAAAATGTACAAATAATTACAAATTGCATGAAGAATGATGTTTAATTGCTGGCACAGAGCAGCACAGCCTGCAAAGACCTGTAACACCAGTAAACAAAAAAAATTCAATTTTCTGCCATCGTTTTTAGTTAATGTATTCGAATTATATAAGCAAGAAAAAAAGTGACTTAAAATCGCAGATATTGGGAGTTTCCAGAAGTTATAAGTTATAGCGATTTAATCATTTAAAATTTTTGGATCTGTGTCTTTTTTGCATTGCTAATAAACTCAAAGTTAAAAGTCCAAAGAAGTCATCTTATGCGGATCTAGCATCGACCTACAATCCAATAATACATACTCGTGCAGTAAAAAATCCTATACCTTATCCGACAGTGTTGGAAAACCGACTATTCTTTCAAAGAAGCTATCAATCATGGATGACAACTTCAGCCGTACATTCCGAATTCGTTCTTCAATCTGAACCAAAACTACAATACCTCATCAACTCAGAAGATCTCAATATCTTAATAAGAGACTTACATCTACGGAAAAGTAAAGCAATTAGAACAATTCACTTAAGCTGATGTTCGAATGTGTAATCAAAGAAGCCTCATAAAGAACTTTTTTGTTTCTTCGGGAACGAAGATGGACCATGTTTTTGTCATGAGCCAATACAACTAACAGCACAAGAAAGTCTTGAAGAATTCTAAATTATTTCCCATTATAAATTTTTTCTCACCTTCATATAATTTTTTTTTTAACTAATTGACGACCTACTTGACAGATTTTCTTGATCTTCTCCAGATTGGAATTGTAAATAAATATAGGTTTTTATAATTTTTTTTTGTTCTGTCTGAAGGTTTCAATTTTTATTAGATTTCTCCTTTACAACAAATTAATAAGAACTAGTCATTTCTCTCGAAAAAACAAAAATGGCTTAAATATAATGCTAACCGAATCGGCAATAAAAAGTTATTTTCGTGTTCTTTTTATTATATCCCAATATATAATCTCGAACTGATGTGTTCTTCTTTTAACAATTTTTTTGTCAAATGACCATTATTTAATTGACTGCTTCTGACTTAACTAAAAAAAGGGATTGCCATATCTTCTTTGGCAATGAGGAAACAGCTGAAACAATTTAAAAGTGATTTTATTGGAAATTAAAAAACAGGAAGCGCTACCCTTCAGATTTGATGAAA